>CM076578.1:1425926026-1426203961 GCA_034641835.2 Pinus albicaulis
ACCCAAACTTCCATAGATCATATTTATGAAAATTTTGTGAACCAAGGTCTGAAATTTTTACACAAAGTTCATCAAGATTTCAGCTCCACGTGGTAAAAATTTCAGCTTCTAAAGCCTCGTATAAAAAAAATGTATATCAAAAATTCCAAGATGACTTGTTTGAAAAAGAAAAACCCTAGAATCACAAGCTCTGATACCAAATTTTATGCAAACATCTCACAAAATAGAAGAAAATATAGATCAATGATTTGGAAATCAGCCTCTTTGAGGAGGAAACCTCATTTTCATTACATAAATGAACAATTCTTGGATTAGTCAAATGATAAAAACCTAATTTCTATATATAGGAGTCTAAGGGGTCCAATATAATCAGAACCTACATAACAATAATAATGTAAGGGCACAACAACAAAAATAGTGGGCTTCTATGGGGTACAATGATAACACTATGGGGACTACATGGCCACAACAATAATAATAAGGGGGATACACTAACAATAACAATAAAGGTATACATTATTATTATAGGTACCTAAAAAATTTCCAAATGGAATCATATGCACATTGGGAGTGTGCCCTGGAAAAATGAGCCAGTAACTGCTCACTGAGGATATAGTGACGTGGGATTGTAGTGTTGAAAATTGGATGCAACTTTGGCTATGACAATGGATTTTGGACTTCTTGGGAAGGAAGTGAATCCTGGTAATACTTTGAGGGTGGAGGTGTGAGCCTATGGATTCCCTTGTTGCTGATATGGGCATCGTATCCTTCTATTAGTTGGTTGATAAAATGTGCATATGTGTATATGTGTATAAGATTGTAAATACTATAATGAGTTGTGTTATAAATATCTAGTACATGGTATGATTTTCTTGATTATTTTTGTTTTTTAGCAAGTTATTCATTGTAAATACTTCAACAAGATGTGTTATAAATCTCCATGGACAATATGTTTTCTTTTCAGTGGTTTTGTTGAGGTATATGTGTGGTTGAACACCGAGGATGGTGTCCCCCAATGGGGGGAGTTTTGTAACAACCGTGGTGAAAATTCCATGTAATAAAAGTAAAAATAATAACCACTGTTGATGGGACACGTATTCCAGGCTGAACATTGGGAAAAACATCCTAGTGGGTGTCCATTTCGGTTATTATGGCTAAAGGAAATTGGCAAAGGTAGTGGAAAAAGAAATGGAAAAGGAATTTGGAAAGGAAAATGGCATATTTGGCACATTTATTTATGAAAATAACAGAAATTAGGAGAAAAGGAAGATTAAAGGTCACAGGTTACATGTGAGGAAGAAAATGAAGAAAATAGAGGCCTCATTGATAAAAAGGCTTCTAAGGATCAGTTAGCCATATTTTGCTCACATTTTTGGAGCTCTCTCATTATTCTCTCTTTCTCTCTCTCACTCTTCAACACTTAGAGTTTTGGAGCACTTTGGCATTTTGGGCAAGAAAGGCAAGAAAGTAGGAAAAAGGAGGAAGCAAGGAAGGAGGAGCGTGAATCAAGAAACTACATCAAGAATCTGTGCAAGTATTGATTTGCATATATGATTTCCTTGATAGATGTTACATGCATGGTATTTCATGTGGTTCTTTTTTTTTTTGGCGTGGGTTTTTCTTTGTGTGATAGTGTATTTAACCTAGCCTTTCCATTTCTAGATAGCCATGGTGTCATGGTGTTCTCATGTTTTGGTTTAGCTAGATGACCGGATGGATTCAAAGCTAAGTGAGGTGGATCTCCAAATGATTATAGAACCGGTTCATTTGTTGCCTCAGTTTGGGTCATAGTATCCCTTGATTCGGAATGTGGGTTGTGGTAAAGCTTGAGAGGTGGTAGTTTACTCTCCATTTCAAGACTAGGAATCCTAGGTTTGGAATTGCAGTAAAGCCTTGATAGTATTTCTCGGTTTAAGGCCTAGTGACCCCTGATTTGGACTATGGGTTGTGGTAAAGCCTGATAGAATAGGAGACAGGAAAATTCCTCATGGTTTAGGAAGAGAGAATCTGGTGATATCCATGCTTGTGTTTTCCTACTGATCAGGTGTAGATAATGGTAAATCTTAGTTTATGATTGATGAGGGTGAGGTGGTTTAGCCTCAGGATGCCCTGGTTGGTTTTTCGGTTTGAGTACCACAATCATGGTTGGAATATGTCACGGGGATGATTTTTTGAAGACATCTTTGGCTCAGCCAATCTACGGTCAGGTGGAACATGGAAGTCCATCTCCAGTTGGTTTTTACACTCATTAATAAGAAGCTCATTCCTTTGTTATTTGGTATGAAAATGTACTTGTTCTTATGTGGATTTCATTGATGTTATATCCATGGTATTTTTTTCTATTATGTCAATTATAATTTGTATTTTATCAGTGATGATGTATGGATTTATATATGTTTTTTCCTAGAAATGAGTATACAATGTATCTATGGTCAAATAGATTGTATTGAAGCAGCTTATGTAAGGGAGCAATGCTTATTAGAAATTCTCAGATAAGTATTAGACCCCTATGTTTATTTTTGTTATTTACACATGTAGATGTTATGTTTGTGACATGTTTGATGAAATTCTTGTCATCTCTAGGTGGGGTCGGATGAGTTCCCAATGATGTGATTGTTTCCATGTCTTTGTTTTGATGTTATTTATCCTCTCCTGAAGTTACATGAAGTTCTAGGTAGTGACTTGGGCTCAGGGGCTGAAAATGTGGCACAAATCCCAGAGCTTCAGGCATAGTATTAACCTTTTATGGATTTAGCCGCTACCTTGACAAAGAAATCACGCAGCTAAGGGTCTATAATCGCTCCCTTTCCCTTACATGCTCACAGGTAAGCCTCAAATGGGTTAAAAATAAGTTCCCTCTTAGGGAACAGGGCCCTGGAAGGTTGGGTTACATCCTAGGGATGTCAATGATACAATGTAAGGTTTGTTTGTCATGTTTTCCATCGGTTTCACTTCCTCAAAGTCATCTAGGAGGTTGAATCTCATATTAGTAGCCTCTCATCACATGTGTACCCCAGTTGGTCGGCTACTTGGGTAAATATGGTGTTACAGTAGCATTAACTTTAGGCAAAATTCTTGCCATCTCACCCACAATATATGCTTCCTATATATTTGTGGTTTTCTCTATTTACCCATGATAAGGACAATTTTTAGCATACTTTGATTCTCCACAACCCCAACACTGCAATGGGGGTTTTTTTGGTTATCCAATTTTAGGTTTACTTAAAAATTCTATTGGATTTGATTCACTATGCACTCGAGGCTTCTGCTAATTTTCCCCCATAGGTTTTCCTTATTGGTTTTTACATAAAATATTCGTAGTAGAGGTTTTTGAATTTTTCACATTTTGAGAATTTTTTTTGTCCTTTCTTACTAGTCCAAACCTTGCTAATGTCCCCTTTCTGTGTCATTTGTTGATAACATATTTATGCCTTATGAGCAACTTCATCCGTAATTTTAGGGTTATTGAACTCTAAGTATTCGTTCATAGTCACAAGAAGAATACTTACGAAATGCTGCACCTTAGCCTTATACTCTTGTATGTATGAGACTTACCTTAACAAAGAAGTATTTTTTTTCCATACTTGTCCATAGTTAATTGGACCAATTTAAGGTCATGAAATTCTTTGTCTTTATCATCATAAAATCATACAGTTAAATACTTAATTTTAAATATTTCTAAAAATCCCCCCAAACTATTCCTTGTTCATCGATTCCATGCACAACTTTAACTTCCTCCCACCACAAGGTGGATTTTCCTCGAAGCTAGTAGATCTCCAATTGAGCTTTAAAATTAATATTGTATTCATAAATCTAAAAATATTTATTCATATTTATTAAGCAGGCTTCAACTTCCTCCTCTAACTCACCATCAAATTTTGGAGGTTTAATTTTCTTGAAAATTAAACCTAGTAATTTTGTCTTTTGTATTTTCGTCCTTTTCTGCCTAGAGACATTTTCAGATTCCTCCTAATTCACATTCTTATCCCCTTATAGCTCCTATGTGTGACTTATCTCAGGTAAATAGTCCTCCCTTTGTCGATATGACTCTACTATGTGTTCATTATCAAGTGAGGGAACATAATTCCTACGATTTTTTCTGTCAGTTAAAATTTTCATTATTTGTTCTTGTTCTTGCATTGGTATTTCATTCTTTGCTCTTAAATTTTCCATTTATGTTCTCAATTGTTGTATTGTTTCTAGTAGCATAGTAGTGGTGGTTTGAGGTTCCTCCCCAAGTTGGACCCAAATTTTTGGATCAAGTCCAGGAAACAGTATCAAACCAAACCATGTCGTCGGCCTTACTAGTGGTGTGGTCATTGTACCACTTCCTATTCTCAGTTATCTTCCTCTATGGATTAGAAAATACAATTTTTTATTTCCTTAATCTACCCAAAATAGGCCTCAGTGTGAGAATGTGGCTCTGATACCACTTTTAATATCTCCCTATTTACAAACTAAAAGAATTCTTTTTTAATTTTAACTTACATAGAAGATACATGACATAATATTTTGATTACTTGATTTTGGTTAAAGGTTAATAAATTTCATTCTCTTCTATACAAAGGTCATAATAACCCTTTATTTTTTCTTCATCTATTTTTATTGTATGGTTTGCAACATCGAGAACTTATATGTCTAGAATCAATAATGTTTGTCCCTGTGTGGAAATGGATAGCCATAATGTGTAGAATAGTTTGCTAATAACAATCCTTCGATAGTGTATAAGGTTTTTCATAGTTATTTTGATTGAGGTCATGGTTATGTTATTTTTTACAATTTTTTTTTACTCTTCCAACCCTTCTGCCTTTACACAACCCTTGTTGTCGAACTTTCAAAAGCGTAAGGTTTCATGCATAGGCTATCTCCATTTCCGACACGTGTCTTGTCTACGAAATTTATTGAGATATCACTTAATTAACTACTCACCTAGTTTAGGGTTCTGATTGATGGTGGAAAAAGGTTTTGGTAATTTTTTGTAACTAACCTTATCAAGTACTCAAAATTATGCTAAAAAATGAAAGTTTTCGGAATGGTGTGGAACCTGAACAACCGCATAGATCTCGTTGTTTTGAATATGGTGCAACTTGTTTCACAAAAAAACTGACATTGTATGCTCCTAGAAACATGTTCTATCTGATTTTTCAAACATGCAATTTTTTTTTAAAAAATGCAGAACAGCCCAGTCAGCAGTCCGTACTACTGACTGGGCATGCCCAGTTGGCAGGTTGATTGGTCAAAGGTATTTCCTCTGGTGAATCAGGTGGTGCCAAGTGGCACAATTTTAGTGGTTTGATGTGGCGTTAATTGATTGGATTAAGGGTGGCCAACCATAGGTTTCCATGTGGCCCGCCACATGGCAGCCCGAGGGCCACCAAAATTATGGTTGAGGTTTGAGCGAAGCGGGCAGTAGTCGAACCCGCGACCTCCCAATTCATAATGCAGAGTGTTACTGACATACCACAAGTATTTCGTGTTAATACTACGGGAAAAGTTTTATTATAAGTTTTATGTAGTGGAGATATGGGGGTAGGGGCCAGGGCTTAGCCCCCCCCCCCCCAAAAAAAACACGGCATGTGACCTCTACCCTAGAACCTTGGGCAAAGGAAAATTCCTAACCGTCGGCAAACTATTACCGAATATGCCAACTACACCATGCCATATAACACTCGTTTTCTCTTACCGCCATTAGACCACTGGTTTGTAAGTCGCATGCACAAACCATCCTAGTCGCCCCTTAACTGCCAATGTGATAGCCATTACACTAATCATCAGCGGTTAGTTAACTGCCTGGTGGTATTATATATATATATATATATATATATATATATATATATATATATATATATAATATTTTGCGCTAATACCATATGGTTTTATTTTTTGGACTTAAGGCTTCATTGGGAAAATTAAAGTTTCGACAATTTCGCCAAGAATTATGGGAAATTGTCGCCCAATTAGCCGAATTAAGGGTGAAATTGTAGGACTAGTCTGGCTTTTGGGGAAATTGTGGAGCGGTTAGCAGGAAAAATAGGGAGGCTAATAACTTCTCTAGTTTTTTACCAATTTTGGATCAGAAAGAGGATAGACAAACATTTTTGGGCATTCTGGAGCTGATGGAACATGTTTTGAATCCATGAGCACTGTAAATGTATGGAATCATTATTTTGAGCATAATAAAAGAGGGCCAAGCCATTGGAAGTTGGACCAAGGAGACGTAGCCCAGGGGGGTGAACCCCTTCATCATCTGTTGTTTTGTGGTTATTACTATGGTGCATTTTTCTATTTTTTTTGTATAATTTAAAGTTTATTTATATGTTTTATGTGTTTAAAAAGTAACATAAAAGCTCTCAAAAACTCATTTTAAACACTTTTAATTTGCAAACCCTCAAGAAAAATTTGATTAAGATATCATACATATCAATTTCAGTATCAGAGCTTAGGTTTTCTTTGTTGTTGTGAGGATTTAATTGTTTGAAAGTGTATGTGATGCTTACAAGTCTGAAGCTTGAGAGAGGATAAGGAAATATGGTGGTTGCAAGTCCTCAAGTTAGGTTAAGGATAAGGAGAGCAAGTTTTCCTCAAGTTCCACCATATATTCTTCCCCAAATTGCAGTTGATGCTTCAGAAAGCATGTCTCATGAAGGAGGAAATGATAACATGTCAGATGATGAAAATACTTTTACAAAAGCTTTCTTTGACATGACTAAAATGGTCAAGGTTCTCTATGAAGAGAGAACTTCAAGATTGCAAGGTGAAAGTTGCAAGCCTTCAAAAGGAGAGGGTTCTTCTAGAGGAAAAGGAGGAGATGATGACAAGCCTTCAAAGGGAAATGGTGACAAACCAGCCTCTTCTCCACCATCATCTTCACCTCCATCCTCACCCTCATCTTCTTCCTCTTCCACAACCATTGTTACTCAAACAGCTCCACATACCGGAAGGGAGCATGGTAAAAATCCCTTATTAAAACTTGATATAAAATTCGAGCTGCCTATGTATAGTGGTGAAGTGAATGTTGAAAGACTTAAAAATTGGGTTTTTCAACTTGAAGTTTATTGCAGGATCCAAAACATCAAAGATGATGAAACAAAGATTCAGTTGGCTTCATTGAGGTTGGAAAGTGTTGCTTTGATTTGGTGGGAAGCCAAAAAATAAGATGATATGAAAAATTATGGTAAGGTCTCCACCTCTTGGATAGATTTTATGGATTGGAAGAATTTTAGCTAATTGAAGGGTCAAAGTGTGCAAAGCTACACTCGTGAATTTAGAAGAAGATGCTTGATATTAGGTGTAGCTTTGAATTCACAAGACACTTTGTTGAAATATATTAGGGGTTTACACATTTAATTATGACATACTATCCTTATGTTTAATCCTACAAGTTTAGATGAAGTTTATGTCGAGGAAACTCATCTTGAAGCAAGAGGGAAACACATTCCACAAGAGGGTAGTAAGAAGCCATTCAAAAGTGGAGACAAGGGTAAGAACAAGTTCAAAGGGAATGGAAATAAGAATGCATTTGTCAAAAAGGAAGGAAAAAAACTAACATGCAAAAATTATTCCAAAGAGGGTCATGATGAAGCTCGTTGTTGGAAGCTTCATCCTGAGATGAAACCAAAGAATTTTAACAACAAAGGGAAGCAAAAGACAGTTGCAACTACACAACATGACTTAGGCTCCAATTCGAGAGATGAAAAAAATATCACAGAAATGGGAATGAAAGGTAAGGAAATAGAAAGCACTAGCTCTCCAAGTTGCCCTAATGATACTCAAGATGAGAAAACTAGAATTGAACTTTTTCATATTCGAGTTATTTCAAAGCACACCAAAATTGATACACTTTTGATAGTTTTTCACAATAAAATTTGATTCCTGAAGACTTAGTCAAGAAACAAAACTTAGAGACTATTCCTCATCCAAGACCATATCCTTTAGGTTGGATATGAAAGAATGAAAACTTACAAGTTACGAGGAAATGAATCTTTAAATTTTCAATTACAACAAACTTTCTTAATGAAGTTAAACTTGATGTAGTACCACTTGTTTTGGGAAGTCCATATTTGTATGATAGAAAAGCTATTTTCCATTGCCATGAAAAAAAATATCACTTGTTCAAATAGGAATAGAGTACATTGTTAGGGCACGTCAATAGAAACTAAATCTTTCACTTGTAAATGCCGGAAAAATGAAGAGACTCATTAACTCTAGCAAGAATTTTGTGCTTCCAATGGTTAAGCAAAAGAATGATGTTGAAAATGAATATTTTCAACATTGTGATTCAAGATTAAAATCTGATTTGGTTGAGTTTGTTAACCAATATGATGAGATGTTTCAGGAGCCAAAAGGATTACCTCCGAAGAGGAGAATCCAACATGAAATACAATTGCAGCAAGATTTTCATCTTCCTAACATTGGCATCTACATGATGTCAGTGATGAAAAGTGCAGAAATTAAAAAGAAAAATCAAGAGTTGTTTGACAAGGGGATCATCATTCCAAGTACTTCGCCATGCGGGCCACCTATTTTTTTGGTGCCAAAGAAGGATGGAACATGGCACATGTGTGTGGAATTTCGTGCATTAACCAAAATTATGGTAAATAACTGTTACCCGCTTCCTATAATTGATGATTTACTTGATCAATTGAAGGATGCAAAATATTTTACTAAGTTTGACTTAAGGAGTGGCTATCATCTAATTAGAGTAGTTTAAGGCGACATATGGAAGACATCATTCAAAACAAAGCAAGGTTCGTTTGAATGGCTTGTTATGCCATTTGGTCTTTGCAATGCTCTGACTACCTTTATGCATGTGATGAATGATGTATTGAGGCCATTTCTAGATGAGTTTCTGATAGTATACTTAGATGACATTTTCAGTTTTAGTAAATCTCGTGAAGAACATGGCATGCATGTCAAAAAAGTACTTCATGTCTTGAATAAATAAAAGTTGTTTTTAAAGATGTCAAAGTGTGAGTTTGGAAAAACTTCTTTAGTGTATTTGGGTCACATTGTTGGAGGAGGTGAATTGAAAATAGATCCCTCCAAGGTTGATTTCATTTTGAATTGGCCAAAGCCAAAAATAGTTATGGAGGTAAGAAGTTTTTTGGGAGCAGCCCAATATTAGAGGAAGTTTATTGCTAACTTCTCTTCTATCGCAGCTCCATTGCATGCATTGACAAGTGTGAAGTAGGTCTTCCAATGGGGAGGTAAACAACAAAAGGAATTTGATGCATTGAAAGAAAAGATCAGTTCAGCCCCAATACCTACACTTCCATACTTGAGACAGTAATTTCAAATTCAGACTGATGTTAGTGGTTATGCCATGGGTGCAGTCCTCATGCAACATGGTAAGCCTATATGTTTTCAATCGGAAACTTTTAATGGTGCAGTGATTAACTATCCTACATATGACAAGGAGTTGTATGCATTGGTGCAAAGTGTGAAAAAGTGGAAACATTACTTTATGGGTAAGGAAACAATCATTCACAATGATCATCAACCATTGCAATACTTGCAATTGCAAACAAAGTTGCAGAAATCAAGGCACTTTCGATGGATGGGTTTTATTCAACAATTCCACTTGGTGATAAGGTATAAGAAAGGTATTTACAATAAAGTTGTTGATATGCTTTCTAGGCCTATTTTTAGTGTTGCTGCTATTATTAAGCATAATTTTGTTTTGCATGAGAGCTATGTTGAACAATATGCTTTAGATAGTGATTTTCAATATGTATATGCAAATTTAATTCAAGGGAACCAAGTAGAAGAATTGGATTATCACATGCATGATAACTTGTTGTAGCATCTTGGTAAGCTTTGTATTCCATAGGGAGAAAGATTCAACATTATAAGAGAGGTGCTTACTTCTCTTATTGTTGGTCATTTCAGTGTAAGTAAGATGGTGGCACATCTACAGAGGTATTTTTATTGGCCTCATATGCTTGAAAGTGTGTCACATTTTATTAGAGGATTTTCATTATGTGTTGTTAGTAAGCTTAGAAATAGAAAGTTAAGATTGTACACTCCACTTCCAGAACCTTCTCGTCCATGGGAGAGTGTTTCTATGGACTTTTTTGGAGGTCTTCCTATGTAAAAGAGGAATCAAGAATATATTTTTTCAGTTGTGGATAGGTTCAGAAAAATGTTTATTTTAATGCCATGCAAAAACAAAATTACAGCCAAAAAAATTGCTCAATTATTCTTTCAGAATGTATGGGTGCATTTTGGATTGCACACATCCATTGTTAGTGATCGAGATTCCAAATTTGTTGGGAACTTTTGGTCAAGATTGTGGGGATTCATGGAAACCAAATTGAAAAAGAGTACAACATTTCATTTGCAAACAGATGGTCAAACAAAGGTGGTGAACAGGATGGCAATACATCTTCTTAGTTATTGCAACAAGAATCCTACATTGTGGGATGAAAAATTGCACTACATTCAACATGCTTACAACCGGGAAAAGCACTCTTCAACTCAAACATTGCCATTTGAGGCATGATTTGTATACTTGCCTAAATATCCTTTGGACTTCATTTTTGGAAAGGATGTTGCTATTGATGTTCATAGTGACATAGATAAAGTTAAGAGGTTCATTGAACAAATCTAATTGGTGCATCAAGTAGCCCAAGAAAAGTTGGAAAAGAGCCAAGTCAAGTACAAGACAAGGCACGATAAGCATCGTGTAGATCACAAATTCCAATTTGGTGATGAAGTTTGGTTTCATATTAGCAAACAAAGGCTTCAAGGACAAGGTAAAAAAATGAAACCAATTCGATATGGTCCATTCATAATTTTATAAAATATTGGTGATAATGCCTTGAAGTTTGATTTGCCTTCATATATCCAAATTTATGTTGTTGTCAATGTTGAGAACTTAAGGTTGTATGAGCCTCCTTTGATTGAATATCAAGGATAACATGTTCATACTCCTTCCATTGATTATTTTTCTCCTGAATACCTTGATGAACTACGACAAGACATCATTCTTGACAAAAGAACAAGGTCTTAAAAACGAGGGAATGTGGAGTACCTTCGTGTGGGGCTCAAAGGCACAAATCCAAGCAAGGCCAAATGGATCAAGATTGAAAAGGTGAGGGAATTTTACCCTCATCTGTTGAACAAATTGAAGTCATATTTTGGGTTCCAAAAGCTTCTAGTGGGGAAGAGTGATCAGGTGCTTAAAATTATGCTCAAAAATGAAAGTTGTCGGAATGGTGTGGACCCTAAATGACCGTGTAGATCTCATCGTTCTGAATTCGATGCAACTCGTTTCATGGAAAACCGATACCATATTCTCCTAGAAACGCATTCTATCTATTTAAACATGCAAATTTTTTTTTGAAAAAATATGCAGGACAACCCAATCAGCGGTTTGTACTACTGACTGGGCATGCCCAGTTGGCAGGTTGACTGGTCAAAGGTATTTCCTTCGGTGAATCAGGTGGTGCCAAGTGGCATGATTTCAGTGGTTTGATGTGGCATGATTTGATTGGTTTAAGGGTGGTCAACTGCAGGCTACCACGAGGCCCAACCATGGGCCTCCACGTCGCAACTCGGGGGCCACCAAAACTATGTTCGAGGTCCAAGTGGAGCGGGCGGGAGTCAAACCCGTGACCTCCCAATGTAGGGCTTTAGCGCCATACCACACATATTCCTTGTTAATACTATGGGAAAATGTTTATTATAAGTTTTATGCAGTAAAGATATGGGGGTAGGGGCCAGGGTTTAGCCCCAACCCCCCAAAACAACATGGCATGCAACCTCTACCCTGGAACCTTGGGTGGAGGCGAAGTCATAACCGCTGACAAACCGTTACCGAATATGCCAATTACACCATGCCATATGACACCCGTTTGCTCTTACTGCCACCGAATCGTCGATTTGTAACCCGCATGCACAAACTGTCCTAGTCGCCCATTAACTGCAAATGTGATAGCCATTACACTAACTGCCAACAGTTAGTTAACCATCAGGCAGCATTTTCTATAATAATAATAAATAAATTATGCCAATACCATATGGTTTGACTTTTCGAAATTAATGTGTCATTGGGAAAATTAAGGTTCTGACAATTTCACCCAGAATTCTGGGAAATTATCGCCCAGTTAGCCAAATTAAGGGTGAAATTGTAGGACTAGTCTGGATTTTGCAGAAATTGTGGAGTGGTTAGCATGAAAAATAGGGAGCCTCATAACTTATCCATTTTTTGACCAATTTCAGATCAGAAAGAGGCTAGACAAACATTTTTGGGAATTTTGGAGATGATGGAACAAGTTTTGAATCCATTTGAGCATTGTAAATGTATGCAAACACTATTTTGAGCATAATGATAGAGGGCCAAGTGATTGGAAGTTGAAACAAGGAGATGTAGCCAAGTAGGGGTGAAGTCCTTCATCATCTGTTGTTTTGTGGTTATTATTATGGTGCATTTGCCTGTTATTTCTGTATATTTCAGAGTTTATTTACATGCTTTATGTGTTTAAAAATTAACATAAAAGCTTTCAAAAAATCATTTCAAACACTTGTAATTTGCAAGCCCTCAAGCACAATTTGATTAAGATCTCATACAGATCATAACCCTACTCTGTCACACTCCTTCTAAGCTCATTTTTTTTCGCCTCTCCTACCTCTTACGAGATTTGCAAATCCAACTTACAGAGACTAATAACCTTCCCATTGTTTCATCATATCACATACAATAACATGGTTTCGTCACTTCAACATGGTGCAATTCCATAAGGTACGAATTTATTTATCATTATTTTCTTCACTCAATAAGTTTGCAAACTCTTTTTAGTTTTGCAAAACTGTGAACAATATATGTTCAACTAATAATTATTGTGTTTTTTTTTAATGCTATATGAACAAGTATTATCTACCCTTAAGGGTTTTAACATGCTTGCTAGAGCAGTCTCTAGGTTGGATAATTACTGGGCCTTCGCGATATCGACTTCTTTTCCAGGGGATTCAATGACTTGTCCACAAAATTAAATGTAAGCAATTATTATGATTCTTGCCATAATCTATTCCATTGAGCATAAATTATTTGGTTTTAATTTATTAGGGTTATTAATTCACTTCTTTGGAATCCTTGTGCCCCAATTAGATCCAAATTATGCTTTCAGAATTTCACCGAGGGTCTCTTTCTTTCTAGGAGCATGCATTTCAATTTCAATAACAAATATGGCTAGTCTATCTAAGAATGGTTACTCTCCTTTGATAAATACCTATAAAAAAATATGTGTTTTTATTACTTGGCTTCATGGTTAATATTTTCTCTTCTACATTCGAAAAGGATTTCTCATGGAATTCTTTCGAGACCAAACCCATGTAATTAATGGTTATAGTCTCTTAGTTCAGTTCATGTGTTTCTCTATTTACAATATATGTGTTCTCTAACTCCTTTCCCTGGTGACTTGCACAGGTATTCATCATACACATGAACAAGAGCGAGTGTTTATAGTTTCGCAAGCAATTTCACACTCCAAGTTTCTCTAATTCTGATTTCCTTTCCTCTTTGTTTACAGGTCAATTTCGGCTTCAATTTGAATAAGGGTTTCGAGGAACTTGACTATAGTCCTTGAAAAAAGTTGTATAATTGTTGTTATGTATTTGGCCATTGGCCCTACACTCTATTATTTATCATTTTATACATTCAGGAGTTCCAACCCTCATGTCGAGGATTAATTTACAGGATTATGTATTTTGGACCTGGGTTTTGGGATCATAATAGACTAGGCTTTGTTTTAATTAATGGAATGAATTTGATAGCTTATATTTATGGGAAATTTATTGGTCGGTTGTTAAATTCCATGTTGTCAATTTATTATACTGTTGTTCTCGAAATTAAAATCTCCCTATATCAAATATATCATGTATTAATTGAAATATCTCGGTTTCGTATATATAGATTGTGCAACAGCCTCTTCTATTCCTTGTTCTTTATGTGGTATTATTTTTACTTGATCAATTTCCAGTTATGGTTTGTGGTGTTTTCCACAGAGACATGCATTTTCATGGAATTTATTTTTGTATATTCTCTTTATTTCCCAATGGATTCTTGCACAAAATAAAACAACAAATTTGATCCTTTTTTAAACTTGGTTGTAGTCCTTCTTTAGTTGCATTTTGCACTTTGTATGATTATCCTATATGTTTAAACTTTTTATTTTACTACCTATATTACTCAGCTAGTAGTAAAATCAGGAAAATTTGGCAGGTTCCTACCCTCGAACGTGTCACCCATTTTTTTAGATTTTACTACTAGAGTTCTGCACTATTCCAAGCTAACAGACTGAGGTCTATTTCGAATTGGAACTAACCTAGCCAACTGCTACTTTATAAATGTTATTTAATGTCAAGAATTTATATAGTATACAATAAGACAATATTGAAACATTCATTCATTTATGATTAAGAACCATCCATGGCAGACCTTTATTTTCCAACATAGGTATAACAGATACAAAAAAGAGCTATTTTCATCTAATAGAAACATAACGCAGTAGTAAAATTACTTATATGTTTTCAAATTAGTTAGGTTATCATAGAATCACTAAGGAGAAAATATCGCTTCACCCAACCAATGAGTTAAGGTAACCTTTACTAGCACCCCCCCCCTCCCACCACCCCCCAATCTAGTTCACTTCCAGAATAGTTCTTCTAACAAGGACTAGAATAGGTCCACCTAGAACTATCTGACCACGCCAGGTTTGTATGGGTTTGTCTCAGACCTTACATGTCTAATTGGGAATTCCATTGGCCAACCAGCTCAAGAATCCCTTTTTTGGTAGCGTCATGCCCTTCCTTGACAGTGTCTTTTCATAGGAATCAATTCCATTTCCTCTCTTGGACTAATCTGAAAATGGAAGTACTTGAAAATGTGTGCAAGGTATCCATTTCCATTAATTAAATGTGTGAAAAATTCTCCATGTCTTGTTGCATAAAATAAAGTGTTTTTGGTAACTGTATATGAGTTTATGTGTGTAGGTGAAAATGCAACTTCTTAGATCCGTTCCAGAGATTGACTATAGGGGCATTTACTGGATATGTCACCTTTGATAAAAGGATGAGATCCAGAGGCTACCTGGCCCTTTACAGACTCTGTCTTTAGAACTTGTAGAATTTAACACTCATGATCTGAAAATGAAACTACTTTTATTTGTTGTTCAAGGTATTAAATCAAAAATGTTCAGCAAGATAAATTTAGCATAACATGACACAGATGTTTGATGAGAATTTCACCCCTCCTAGGCTACATCTGTTGGATCAAGCCTCCCAAAATGAGCTTGTCCTCTTGTATTAAAATGCTTTAAAATTCTAATACAAGTTTTAAAATGTTTCAATAGAAAAATATGAATGAAAATATTGATTCATAAGACATGAAAAAGCTAAGAATTCCTTTCCAAATTCACTAAACAATGAATAATTACCATAAACAATGATTTCTTTAATAAGGCCCTAACGGCTCTTTGAACTCCTCTGTAGATTTTCGGGCTGTAGAAGTCCTAAAACATGTCTGAAACCTCTTTCATTAGGTTTAGAAGGTTTAAATTAGCTGAAAATGACCTTTGGTTCACCTCAAACAGAAAGGTACAACTCAAAATAGCTCCAACCCCAAAATGGCCCTAGTGGCCCTGAAAACTCTCCTGGAGATTTTCGGCCTTTGAAAGTATTCAAACAGTTCTAAAACCTCTTCCATTGGTTTCAGAAGGTGGAAAATAGCTGATAATGGTCTTTGGTTCACCTCAAACAGAGAGGTACAACCCAATACAGCTCAAAACAGATCCAGCTCCCTCTTGGCCCTCATGGCTCTCATTGCTTCCATGAAGAAAAAGGGGTTGAAGATCAAATCCAATGGCTCTGCAACCTGTTCCAATGGATCCATAATCCTCTAAATACTCGAAATCAAAAACAATTTCGTCCAAAAAGGTTATGTAATGGAGAAGTTATGGCCAAAACCATTTTTTCACAATCTTCCCTTGAAAACCTCCACTAATTGTGGAGAAACTTTAGTTAGCACCGATAATTTTGGCCCAAATTCCAAAATGGCAGAGCCTCCAACCTTAACCGTCGGGCAAACTAGTTGTCAAATTAAATGTTGAATGGGCTCTGGTCACATGGCTTCATTTCTGGATTAACTGCTGGCATAACTGTTTGAGCCAACGGTTATAAAAATGTGGCATTTAACTATTATCGTAACTCCCGCCGGTGCATGTGAACACGACTGCATAAAACTTAATCGTAACTTTGTTACGTAATCGCCGAGATTTATAGAGCCAAGGTTTAGAGCCCCCGGTCCTGTGCAGAGGGGGCTGGCCCTTAGAGGCTGGCCCCCCTTTCTGCCCCAACCGATACTTTGATAACATTTAAATACGTAATGTGACCCATACATAATAAGCACTAAACGTATAGCCCAATGGTAAAGCATGGGCGCGCTAAACTGCAGGTCGCGAGTTTGATGCCCAGGACCTCCAAACAATTTTTCCATATGAAAATTTAAACAGGCCTGGGGCCACGTGGCGGCCTCCGAGCTTGCCACGTGGCCCCCTCAGATTGGCCCGCAAATATAAAAGTCAAACCAACCACGAATCAACTGCTACCACTTGTCATTGTAGAATTGGCCCAGGTGGAATATTCAGAGGAATTTGTCACTGCAGAATTGGCCCAAGTGGAATATTTTGAGGAATATTCTAGGGAATATTTTGAGGAATATTCTAGGGAATATTTTGAGGAATATTCTAGGAATATTCCTTGGAATATTCATTTTTTTAATTTTCAAAATTTTGGAAGTCAAACCTGGTCAAACTGGTCTTTTGCCTGAAATTGTGAATTTTCAAACTTGAATAATTTTCACATAAAGTGTCGGATTTGAGTGTCGTTCACGGTGTCAGGATCGTATCGCCGAGATCTATCCGGTCGTTCAGGTTGCAAGTGATTTTTAACACTTTCAATTTTGAGCTTTTTCCATGGCTTGGACTTGAGCTCCTGATCATGGACCTCCTCCAATCAGGTTCCAAGTCTCTAAGGTTGCCTCAGGATTTATTTCCTCTCGCCCTATTGGCTCTAGTTTCCCTAAGTAATATAACTGTCTTTTTAATTTTTTGTTAAGTGAAACTATTGCTTAGCATATTTTTGTTGGACCACAACCAATTTTAATTAATAAATTGAAAATAAAGTAAACATTCATGTTTATTACGTATTCATGTCAGGCCTTTTATATGCTTCACATTCTGAGAAAATACTTTAGTAAAAGTAAAATAAATATCTATATAGAATAGATAAAATAAAATGAGGTGAAATTTTAAAGTGATAAGAAATTATTTTACCTCTATTAAATATAATATTATTTGTTTGGTTAATTTAAATAATTAAATATTTTGAATTTTGTATTAAAAAAAATGGATAGTTTTTTATATTATTTATTTTTATTGTATATAATTATTTTTACGACACTTGCTTGAGAAAAAATTATTTATTATTTTATTACACCGATATTGAAAGTTGAGAAATTAATCCTTCTTTAAATACAATACTTTATTGTGCCAAAATGTGCATTGAGGAAGATGTGTAATTACTTCCATGCTTAACCTCAATTTGTTATAGATATGTGTGTGTGTGTGTGTGTGTGTTCTTGGAATAAAAATATTGTCAATTATAATAAAAAAAAATCAAAATGGATGTAAATATTTGGTTAGTTTTAATTAAGCCGTAAGGAGTTCCCCTTTGGAAACAACTCCCCCAACTGCCACTATGTATCAGTTTGCACCATCCAATGGAATGTTAGACGATCAAATATTTTTAGACAGTTGGATTAATACTTAATAGTTAAGAGAAAATTAATAGTTAGGGTTTATAACTGTTTTTTGATGGCTTAACACATGCTTATTCCCCTGTAGGTTCTCTAGAATATGGTTCACAGAGAGAGCATGTATTTTTTCTATTTCCTCTTAAGTACTAACTCATATAGTAGATCTACATATATATTTATCTTATGATGAGGTGGATTTTGTAATCACAGCTACACACCTGCAGGTGCTCTCCAAAAAGTTAGATACATTAAAAAGAGAAATGGATGTGGAGACAAGGAAAATACGCAAAGAAGTGGCTACGAGATAGTAAACAAGGGTCCAGACAATCCAATATTACTTCTAAGGGGCCTACAAATACTTCTCCTTGAGTTCCAGGAAGGTATGGAAGTGATGTATGTTGTATGAAATGGAAATTATTTTTTTGCGTCTCAATGCTCTTGATTTTTTTTTATCATTCCTTCCTTCCCAATTAGCATTTTCACTAAGCCTCAAGTCATTGGTGTGTTTTCCAAATATCTACCCTACCTAATTAAGTTATCCACTAGATTGCATGGTATGAGCACTGATTTGGTACTCCTAGCGCACCACACCAAGTTATAATAAAATTCATGAATGTTTTTTAAGGGATGTATTTCATATATGACCAATTTTTCAAGGAGGAGCATATATGTTTTTTAAATAAAAAATTTATGAATCTCTAACTGAAAAAAGGTGCAAGGTTTAATGAGCATCTCCATACGAAAAATTGTATATTGAAATTTTGTCGAATACGTAGATGTATAAATGTTATAAAACTAAATAGCTAGCATTGGGTGTGAAAAATCAATTTAGGTTCTAACTTGACTATTGCTTAAAACTTAGAATATCATTATCATGTTCATCATTTTTTTTATTTATCTTTATTTGTGAATATATCTAGTTCAAGGGAAATTAGTCTTTTCCCAAATAAATTGCCTTATATTATTATAAAGAAAAACATTTTCAAAATAATATTAAAATCAAATAATTTATTTCAAAAGATAACATTAGAAATTATAAAAATATAATGATTTTGATCTTTCAAATTTTAATCTTTTTTTTTTTAGCAGAAATGAGTATAAATTATATTAAGTTTGTGTTTGGACACAACAAATACTTTGAAAATTTTACTTTTTAGCTTGCACCTTTCTTGACTCCACGTCTAATATATCTGTTAACATCTTATTGTAGCCACAACGCCCCCATATTTGTTTTAAAATAAGATATGGGGACCCTTCATGTAAATTATTTTTCAATTTTGTTTAAGTTTGGTTTTGGTCTTGATCACATTCGTTTAAAGTGTCTTTTTCCACTTTATGACCATTTTCTCACATGACGACACTTGTGTCACTTCACATTGTTATTCCTCTCCTCAGAGCGACGCTTGCATCATTGGTCTCATTTTGCCATATCACCTCACATTTTTCATTTGGTTTGTTTTATAGCATTTGGTTTGCTATGTCGTCATCACTTTCTGTTATCACATTCATTATCGTGGGCTCTCGAACAACCTTCCAATATTTAGTTTACTTGACTTCACGCTCTAAAGAAAACCTTGAAATATTTTAAAATATTTCATTGATTTTTTCGTTTTGGCATAATAACTTGATAAACTCCCTTCGAATTGTTTAGTTTTAACTTGTTTTAGCTTCTTTATAACATTTCATAAAACATTTCATAATCTATATTTATAGATATATACCATAATTAATATATGTATATTATTATTTTTATTGGTATATGATCATATATAAATTCATAATTAATATACTATTGTACCTAAACCAACATGTTACATAATTCCAAACTCTTTCATGTCAAAACGAAGGGGAACATTTAAAAATCATTGTAATGCAAAGAACATTCAAAACTTGTATTTATGCAAAGGATTGATATCAGGTTCAATATGTTTTTAAACCGATCAACGTAATGAAATGCTTCATGCTCGCTCGTTCATGCTCCATGATGACCATAACAGTAAACCTCTCCACAATAGCTCGTGACTCATTGAAGCCACTCCACGATGGTTCCTCAAAACCATATCTCCAAGCATGACACGTTACATTAAATGTTATTCCAAGCATTGTTATTACCAAGCCTTCGATTTGAACGTGGTAGGAATGTATGTTTTTGTGGGCCTCAAATTATTTTAATTACATTTTTGTTTTGGATTTGATTGCAGGTTCACAGGAATCCCGATGCTGGTATAACCAATTCTGAATATCAAGGAAGATGTGTTTTTGCGTACTTCAGGGAGAATAAAAAAAATGGATTTCTTGTTGCATCGATCGTTAAGATAGATGCATCTGTTAAGGAGCATGTGCATAATGACCCAGGTCATTAATGGCATGTTTCAACATTAAAATAAATAATTTTTTTGGCATCATCTCATTTCAACAATTTGTAGTAGTCTAAAAAACTCACAGAATAATTTAGAAATACCAATAAGATTCCGAAAAATTCAGGCAAAGATTTATCAGAATCTTGTTTACAGTTGTTAAACTTTAGTATTTTGGATGCCCTAGGGTTTTTGATAGTGCTGAATCTATTTCCACTATCAAAAATGCAATTCAAACATTCCAACTACTTGATTTTTTGAATTTTTTTAAATCGGACTCTGGCAAAAAAACTGCCATATGGACTATTCTATCGCAATGGTAGACAACTCCTTTGCATTAACGAAAGGAATTACGTGATTTTATGCACCAATTTGGCACATTGTGTTGAAAGAAAACATTTCTAATTGGGACACACTCGAACAAAATCAAATTTTTAATATGCGCCAATAACCTGTGACGAATATTCTCTTTCGAGAAATTGCGACAAAAGTAATAATGTCTAAGTAGGGAGCACCATATGAGGCTAACATTGGCATTTTCATTATGCAATTGGGTTGTATCTTGAAGGATTTTCAGAGGTTCCCAAAAAATTTACTCCTTAGTTCCTTCTTAGGTAACTTTGTTTATTTATTATTTTGTATTTATTATCATTTAATTAGTTTACTGATTTATTTTATTTTTATCTAAATAATTAATTAATTTATTTTATTTTATTTTATTTATTAAATTAAAAATTGTACCTCTCTCTATTACCTATTTTTAATAAAAAATTATTTAATTAATTAATTTATATTTTTAACTAACTAACTAACTTTCTAACGGCTAGTTCTTAATGGCTATTTCCGGGCAATGATACATCTCCACTATTTATTCATTGAGATCCATTAGTCTCTTCATCTTGTCATGAGGATGAACCACATTAGTTGGGCATGCTCAGTGGGCAGGTTTACTAGTCAAACGTATTTCCTTCAGCGAATTAGGTGGTGCAAAGTGACACGGTTTCAATGGTTTGATGTGGTGTGATTTGATTTGGTTAAGGGTGGCCAACCACAGGCTGCCACGTGGCCCAGCCATGGGCCCCCACATCGCAACCCGGGAGCCACCAAAATTACGATCGAGGTTCGAGCGGAGCTGGCAGGAGTCGAACCCGCGACCTCCCAGTTCACAGTGCAGAGCGTTACCACCATACCACATGTATTCCTTGTTAATATTATGGGCAAAGTTTTATTATAAGGTTTATGCAGCAAAGATATGAGGGTAGGGGCCAGGGTTTAGCCCCGGCCCCCCTAAACAACACGACATGTGACCTCTACCCTGGAACCTTGGGCAAAGGTGGAGTCCTAACCACCAACAAACCGTTACCGAATATGCCACTTACACCGCGCCATATGACACTCGTTTTCTCTAACCACCACCGGACTGCCGGTTTGTAAGCCACATGCACAAACCGTCCTAGTTGCGCCTTAACTTCCAATGTGATAGCCATTACACTAACCACCCGATGGTAATTTATATTAAAAAAAAAAAAGTTACTTTGCGCCAATACCATATGGTTTGATTTTTCGGACATAAGGCGTCACTGGGAAATTGAGAATTCTAGGAAATTGTCGCCCAGTTAGCTGAATTAATGGCGAAATTGTAGGACCAGTCCAGATTTTGGGGAAATTGTGGAGCGGTTAGCAGGAAAACTAAGGAGGCTCATAATTTCTCCAGTTTTTGACTAATTTTGGATCAGAAATAGGCTAGACATGCATTTTTGTACATTTTGGAGCTGATGAAACATGTTTTGAAGCCATTTGAACATTGTAAATGTATGTAATCGTTATTTTGAGCATAATGAAAGAGGGCCAAACCATTGGAAGTTGTACCAAAGAGACATAGCTCAGAAAGAGTGAACTCCTTCATCAGATGTTGTTTTGTGTTTATTATTATGGTACATTTGCATGTTATTTATGTATATTTCAGAGTTTATTTACATGCTTTACGTGTTTAAAAATTAACATAAAAGCTCTCAAAAAATCAAAAAATCATTTAAAACACTTGTAATTTGCAAACTCTCAATCACAATTTGATTAAGATCTCATACGAATCATAACCCTACTCTGTCACGCTCCTTCCGAGCTCATTTTGTTTCGCCTCTCCTACCTCTTGCGAAATTTGTAAATCCAACTTACATGGACTAATAACCTCCCCATTGTTTCATCGTATCACATACTTACAATAACATGGTTTCGCCACTTCAACATGGTGCAATTCCTTGGTTTTGCGGTCATAATAGACTAGGCTTTGTTTTAATTAATTGGATGGATGTGATAGCTTATATTTATGGGATATTTATTGGTTGGTTGTTAAACGCCATGCTGGTAATTTATTAGACTGTTGTTGTCGAAATTAAAATTTCCCTATATCGAATATATCATGTATTAATTGAAATATCTATGTTTCGTATATATAGATGGTGCAACATCCTCTTGTATCCCTCGTTCTTTATGTGGTATTTTTATTATTTTTACTTGATCAATTTCTTGTTATGGTTTATGTGGTATTTTTTGTCTAGATCAATTTCTAGTTATGGTTTGTGGTGTTTTCCATAGAGACCTGCATTGTCTCTCTGGAATTTATTTTTGTATATTCTTTATATTTTCCAATGGATTATTACACAGAATAAAACAACAAATTTGATCTTTTTTTTTAATTTGGTTGTAGTCCCTCTTTAGTTACATTATGCACTTTGTATGATTATCCTATATGTTTAAACTTTTTAGTTTACTCTCTATCTTACTTAGCTAGTAGTAAAATCAGGGGTTCCTACCCTGGAACCTATCACCTTTTTTTTAAGATTTTATTACTAGAGTTCTGCACTATTCCAAGCTCACAGACTAAGGTCTGTTCTGACTTGGAAATAACAGCCAATTATCACTTTATAAATATTATTTGATGTCAAGAATTTATATAGCATACAATAAGACAATGTTGAAACATTCATTCATTTATGATTAGGAACCATCCATGGCATATGTTTTCAAATTAGTTAGGTTATCATAGAATCACTTAGGAGAAAATTTTTCTTCACCCAACCAATGAGTTAAGGTAACCTTTACCAGCACTCCCCCCAAGCCAGTTCACTTCCAGAATAGTTCTTTTGACAAGGACTAGAATAGGTCCACCTAGAACTATCTTACCACACCAAGTTTGTATGGGTTTGTCTCAGACCTTACATGTCTAATTGGGAATTCCACTGGCAAACCAGCTCAAGAATTCCCTTTCTGGTAGCGTCCGACAATGTCTTTTCATAGGAATCAATTCCATTTCCTCCCTTGGACCTCCTCCAACCAAGTTCCAATTCTCTAGGTTGCCTCAACCTTTCTTCCCTCTAGCCCTATTGGCTCTATTTTCCCTAACTTAGCCATCTTTTTAATTTCCTGTTAAGTAGAACTATTGCTTAGCATTTTTTTTCGGACCACAACCAATTTTAATTAATAAAATTGAAAATAAAATAAACATTCATGTTTATTACCTATTCATGTCAGGCCTTTTATATGCCTCACATTATGAGAAAATACTTTAGTAAAAGTAAATTAAATATTTATATAGAATAGATAAAATGAAATGAGGTGAAATTTTAAAGTGATAAGAAATTATTTTACTTCTATTAAATATTATATTATTTGGTTGGTTAATTTAAATAATTAAATATTTTGTATTTTGTATTAAAAATTTGATATTTTTTTATATTATTTATTTTTATTGTATATAATTTTTTTTACCGTACTTGCTTGAGAAAAAATTATTTATTATTTTATTACATCAATATTGAAATTTGACAAATTAATCCTTCTCTAAATACAATACTTTACAATTCCAAAATGTGCATTGAGGAAGATGTGTAATTCCTTCCATGCTTAACTTCAAGTTCTTATATATATATATATATATATATTCTTTGAATAAAAACAATGTCAATTATAATAAAAATAATCAAAATGGATGTAAATATTTGGTTAGTTTTAATTAAGTCGTAAGGAGTTCCCCTTTGGGAACAACTCCCCCAGATGTCACTATGCATCAGTTTGCACCATCCGATGGAATGTTAGACGATTGAAGATTTTTAGACCGTTGGATTAATAATTAATAGTTAAGAGAAAATTAATTGTTAGGGTGTGTAACAATTTCTTGATGGCTTAAAATAGATGCTTATTCGCCTGTAGGTTCTTTAGAAGAATAAGGTTCTTAGAGGGCGCATGCATTTTTTCTATTTCCTTTGAAGTACTAACTCATATAGTATATTTACAAATATATTTATCTATGATCACATCTTTTTCCATTCCTTCATGTATAGCTTGATGATTTGTAATTTTTTGGGTGTATCATCTGGTAATTTGGTGGTACTTATGGTGAGGTGGATTTTGTAATCACACCTACACACCTACAGGTGCTCTCCAAAACGGTAGATACATTAAAAAGATAAATGGACGTGGAGACAAGGAAAATGAGCAGAGAAGTTGCTGCGAAGGAGAAGGAACTGGCGTCAATGCGGGATGAGAAAGATAGTAGACAAGGGTCCAGACAATCCAATATTACTTCTAAGGGACCTGTAAATACTTCTCCTCGAGTTCCAGGAAGGTATGGAAGTGATGTACGTTGTATGAAATGGAATTTTTTTTTTTTGCGTCTCAATTATCTTGATTTTGTTTTATCGTTTCTTCCTTCCAAATTAGCATTTTCACTAAGCCTTGGGTCATTGTTGTGTTTTCCAAATCTCTACCCTACCTAGTTAAGTTATCCACTAGAGTGCATGTTATGAGCACTGAATTGATACTCCTAGCGCACTGCACCAAGTTATAATAAAATGAATGAATGTTTTTTTAAGGGATCTATTTCATATACGACCAAATTTTCAAGTAGGAGCATATATGTATTTTAAATAAACAATTTATGAATCTCTAACTAAAAAAAAAAAAAAAAGGTGCAAGGCTTAATGAGCATCTCCATACGAAACATTGTATATTGAAATTTTGTCGAATACGTAGATGTATAAATGTTGTAAAACTAAATAGCTAGCATTGGGTGTGAAAAATCTCAAGGAAATCTCAGCAATATTCTGTGTTGTAAATATTGCTCGTTGACTTATGAGGCATATTTCTAGCAACAATATCAGAATATTGAAAGGGGAAAACAATGATGTTCACTTTTACGATTTATCTTTTGTAATGGGTTTATTGCAATCAACTTTGGATGTAATTCTTCCAGAAGAAAGAATATAATATGGAGGAGAGTGCATGGGCATGTATTTCTGCATGAATGTTTTATCGCTCAGCACAAGATGTGCAGTTTTTCACTCAGTGCAAGGAAGATGTGTAGTTCGGTCATTCAGTTAACCCATAATTTTGTTTAATAAAAAAAAATATTCTTTAAATAAAAATATTGTCTACTATAATAAAACAAAATTGCTTATATTTGGTTAACAATTATTTTTTCTTTAACATAAGGAACCCATAGGTTCCGTTTTTGTTCAGTTAAGAGCTCATTTTTCTAGACATAAGGAGACGGATCAACAACCCAGAGGTATCTAGAGAAAGTTTTCCTGCTTAAAAACCACCAACCAGTCAATACTTATGGGTGGCTTGGTTTTCCTTAAATATAAATGATGAGTCAACATGCATTAGCCATAGTAGCTAATAATGGTTACCCCATCGTTAATTTCATAACCGAATTATAATAACTTTTTCCACTCTATAACTTTTTCCATGTATAATGGTGGTGATATCATATATGGAAATTACATACTTCATTCAAATTCAAAATAGCCTTATGCTTGAATTTATAAAAAATATCTAATCACATTGGATAATCTTTCCATAATAGAATGGAAAGGTCGTACTTTATGCCCCTTATGCAAAGAAATAAGCTAGAACTTTACTCACTTATTTCTCTTACTCCTATACAAGAAAGGTTACAACAATTATCTTTAGAAATTGAACATAAAATGTCATTAGACAAGAGAAGGACTTACTAGATTAAGAATTGGAAAAATAATAAAGATAATAAGTTCTTGAGAGGACTTCCATGCATCTTATAAATAGAATATGGTGAGCTAGAAACAACATCTTCAACCATGTAGATGTCACAATAGGATTGACTACAAAACCATCTTAGGAATATATTTATTTATTGTTCTAAGTTATCAAAAGAAACATATTTATATAACTTATAATTAAAAAACATTAAAAAAAAATTGAATTACATGCATTCAAATAAATATGTAGACAACTATGTCTCTGTCCTTCATATAAATATACACATTTAATATAATTTTCAAATATCTTACATAAAGGATAAAGGAGATAATAAACAAATAGAAAAAACAAATAAATAAGTATAAGATATTGAATTCAAGATTTCCATCTAAAACAATATAATTTTCTTATTGTTCAGCAAAAAGACATTCAAATTACCAAATTTCACACATGCAAATTGAAATTTTAATCTATTATGGAGCAACTAAAACCTAGAGACTTTCCACTTGTACTCACTAGAAGAAGAGTAAAGGTTTTTTTTTACTTGTGCTAACTTGTAAGCTACCATCAGTATATTTCAATTCCAAAAATAGTCTTGATAGTGCTACCACTTTTGCATCAATGTATTTTAATTGAAAAACTAGTGATGTTGATGATTTTGAAACAATTTTGTCAATTTCCTTCCAATCCAATAGACCCTCCAAATCCTCATCCACATCATCGTCTCCTTGACGTGCTTTTGATTTTCCTTATTCATCATTCTCCTCCATTAGGGTACACTCGCCTTCTCTCTCAATGGATATTTCAGTGTCCATGATGATGTCAATTAATGTAAATATTTCTTTCAGTTTGGAAAGCTATCTCTAGGAAAATGATTTTGCTCCCTACACATAAAGAAATATTATAATAAAAGTGTGTTATAACTGTGTGAAATATCTAATATTTAGTATCTTATGAGCACCCCGAAAAAAACTGCTCATAATCCATTTAAGGAAAAGTATCCTTCTTAATCGTAAATAAGAAAAACATTATATGGAAGAAGATAACTGAGTGAATTCTCTTATTAGTCCCTGCCGCTTGTGGCTAGGGAAGAGACTATAGTAATCGAAACTGACTATTAAACATTAGTTTCTCTGGCAATAAAGCTATAATTTTAAGCTTTGTCGTGGATTTATTCATAGTTTTTAGCTTTGTTTTTATATTTGTTTTGGATTGACCATAGTTTTTATATAATTTTAATTTTATCGTCCTATTGGCCTCTTCTCGAGGCACAGGCTCTAAAACTATATGCTTATTGGCCTCTTCTTGAGGCACATGCTCTAAAACTATATATCATATGGATATGTTTAGTTTTTTTTTTTTTTTAACTATGAAACTAATGCTAACATTGGTTCAATTACACTAAATTTTTGCATGCCTCAAATGCTTGTTATTCATGTTATTCAATGTTTTCATGTGGCCTTGTACAACTGCCAACTGTACAGCCATGTCCATGCCCACCTATACAAACAAATTTATGTGGCCTTGTACAACTGCCAACTGTACAGCCATGTCCATGCCCACCTATACAAACAAATTTATGTGGCCTTGTACAGCCATGCCCACCTGTAAAACCATGCAAGATAGCCTTCCTCCTTTGTTTAAGAGGAATTTGCTTGAGGCATTCTTCTTGTCGCTGAGATGAGCCACAGCCACACTGATTGAGGATAAATCGAGCTTAGCTTTGTAACAGCACTAGTCTAGGGTCATATTGAATTTTTCTCGGGGCAATCCTAATTCTCATTCTCAGGTAAGCACGCTGACATCTGCTCGGGGAAATCCTAATTCTGAGGTAAGCGTGCACGCCGACATAAGGCCGAACCCATCTAGGAAAGCTCTCTATATTTCCTGGCATGATTTTCCTTCTTCACATTATTGGATGGGCTTCCAGGATAGCGCTTCATATTATTCGCTGACAGCAGCCTAACCCTGCTTAGATTATATCTTTCCCTGCTTTCTCGGCTTAGGTAGCTACTATCCTTTAGCTGTTGGTCTCTCTGGCCGAGATGACGTTGATGGCTTGGTTTTCTACTGTGTATTATTATCCAGCTTGCCTAGCTTAACTGGTGGTAGTGAATTGGGCTTGTCCGGCTTGTTCTCTGGCTTCTTCTATTCCGACGGCTTGTCCAACGGCTTGTCCGACGACTTGTCTAGATGGTAATACAGTTGCCTCTATTAAAGCTATTAGTATTCATTTCATCAGTGGAGATGACCATATGACTTTATTTCTCTTTCTCTGGATCGATCGAATTTCGAGTATCTTGATTTCGATGCACATGTAATTTCTGAAATTGTGTCTACAAGTTCTACCTATACTCAAAAACACATTCATGCTCCTTCCTCTACAACATGCACACTACTATAAAATATATTATGGTCTTTCTAAGCATTATGAAAATAGAATTTACTCAATCAAATCCCATCGAACTAGTCTCAGTCTATCGCTCCACAATTATTTTTTCGGATGTTGCAGAAGAGGATGGTTGCAACCCATTCTAGTTTGGCCTCTTACTGAGGCTGGAAGGACAAAAACTTAGTTTAAAAACACTTACGCTCAACGATATGAAATAATGCCAAAACACATTAGCACTCAGCACTCGTTGATTGACATTAATTTTAAAAAAAACAAAACAAAACAAAATAGACATACATCATCATACATCATAAGGAAAATTCTATCAACTGCCACATACACCCCAACATGCATATTCTCCCAATTTCCACATGCACCCCCCAACTGCCACATACACCACCGCCATGAAAATGCAGTTGCCACCTACACTGCACCCAATGAAAAAATAGGTCTTTCACTTGTATTGTCTTGGATGGGCTAGATCATTCTTTCAATCCGCTCTTCACTTATGAGCTCAGGAGGTGCAACTCGAATCGTTGGGCTTCTGTGATTTCTTCATGCATGAGCTCAGGACGAGCAACTAAAATCATTGGGGTTCTTCAATTTCCGTTGATGGCAACATTATTTTTGCTTCTATTTTGGTGTTGGGGTTCTACCATATCCATTTATGTTAATGGCATCATTAATTTTTCTTCTGTTTTGGTGTTTTGGGGTTTTTCCATTTCCATTGATGACATCATTAGTTTTGCTTCTATTTTTCTTCTATTTTCGTGTTTTGGAGTTCTGCCATTTCCATTGATGGCATCATTAGTTCTGCTTCTATTTTAGTTTTGCTTCAGATAATGGCATTGGCATCGATGGTTGAAGCTTATTCAAGTGGTGGTTCTTCAAGTCATAGATGTGAGGAAGAAAAGAAGGATGTTGTCTAACAAAGAATCAACAAGGAGGTACGTGTTGGATTATTTTCATTTAATGATTTCATTTGTGTGAGGGATTTCTACTGATGGTATCATGGTCTTGTAGTATAAACCTGGGCAACAAGTTTCATTATGAGCCTGTGCGGTCTTGCAGTATAAACATGGGCAGAAAGTTTCATTATGAGCCAGTGCTCTTTCTTATGGACATATTCATCAAAATATAGTTATTTAAATTGCAAACAAATATATGTGCAGATTAGTTTAAAAGCTTTACCACTTGAATATGTTTGAAACTTCTTTTATTGTGTATCATTTTCAATGGGTATGTGTTGCTAATGCTCCATTGCTCAGTACAAGTGTTTTTTGGGTCCGGACTCCTTAAGTATTTATTTTGTAATATTCCCAAATTTTCACATGATATTTGGAATATTAGAGTTCTTAATAAACCTACTTAATTAAGTAAATAAAAGGGTGGAGGGACCCATAATCCTCATGATGAATAAATATCCACTTGTTATGTGTGAATGTGGATTAATTAAGCCTAGATCTACATAAAGGAGGTAGTGGAGCCACTACTAATGTGAATGAATTGGAGATCATGTCTCATTAATGAGATAGATCATGGAGGTTGATACAATCAACTAAGACCTTGGAAGGGATCAAACATAAAATCATGGAGCATTCATGATGAGATGATGGATGAATTTGTGCAATTAATGCACACATGATGGAGAGGGTGTACATGGCACCTAGACATGATGGATGACTTGGAGAGACAGCGCAGTCAAACATGGAGGATCTTGTCCACATGCACAATGTAGTTTAGATGAGGGCCAAGGCATGGGAAGGCTCAAACACTATACAAAGAAGATGAAGGCAACATAGAAGGCATGTTGAAGATTATTATTGATGTATGATCTATTTAGATCTGGAATTGTCATGTGACATTCCATGATTTCTTGGGTTGTTTAGCAAAGATTGCAAGTTATGTTTAGCACTGGGTGTTCCTGGTCGGGAATCCCACCTCTTTCATTGATTAGCTCTTGGAAGAGGATTTTACTTCATTCTACATCAGGCATTGGTGCAACATATCTTTTCCTACTTTCTGTAGAACATCCATATTCAGAAATTGTGCATTTCTAAAGATCAATTTCGAGAGTTGGAGGTTGTCTTCAGTATTTCAGCTGGAGAACCAGAGAAGGTTTATTCCTATCACCTTGGGCTTGTAGATCAGCATTCCCATAGCTTCATTTAATATCTGGCATTAGACCAAAATTTATTGACCTCCTAGCAGCAATAATTCCATCTAGAATTACGTTGTCCATTATTGCAGATCCAAAGGAGGAAGGAATTTGCTAGCGTTTCATCTAGTAATCCAGTGAGGGATCATTCCCTCACCTTACCATCAGTATTTCCATCAGCCTGGAGTCTATTGCAGCATATTTCAACAGGCATAGAGCCTCTCTCTCCCTTACAGTGCAGTTTTAATGAAAATTTGTGTAACAGCAGCTGTAATCATCATTGGAGGATTGAGAAGCTAGATCTAGAGCTTCTAGCTTGTAGATCTAAAGGAGGGATCAGCCCTTCAAGCTTATATCTAACCTTATGACATATTTCAGCCATCTATTTATCAGATCTAGCTTGAGATTTGTAATCCCAACAGATAAAGGATCAAACCCTAGGAGGGTGATTTTCCAAAGTTGTAGATCTGGAAAACCCTTTCTGGGTTATCTTGGGTTTCCATCACATTGGCCAGATCTTGAATCTTGGCATCATCGGAGCTCTTGAGCTCCCTAGATCTGCATTTCCTTTTGCAGCATTTCATGTACATCTTCAGTAGAAGGGACATCACAGTATTTCTTCCTGTAATCTCACCAGTTACACAGTGCTAGTTGCAGCACCATTGTAGGGTGATTCTAGACCATCTCTTGGGCTAGATCTACTCATTTTCTATACATTGTGTAACTGATTCATATCCATATAATAAAATGGCTCAGCTTCTCTGTAAATTATGATGTTGTCTTGAGATTTATTATTTACTTATTTTTAGTTCTTATATTGTGTTTAAGTATTACTGCATTCTCCCTTTTGGGGATATTATAGTGGTATCAAAGCATGATCTTTGGCTCAGCTTGTGGACACTTCATATTTTGCATCAAAAGAAGAAGTAGATAGATGAGATATATCATGAAGGAGGATAGTTTTGCCACTCCTCTCTTTAGATCCATGCAAGATCTCTCCAAGGAGGTCTATCAAATTAAGGGAGAAAGGAAAAGGAAGGATCCAAGAATAATATTTGAAAAGGAAGTTCCAAGCACTTCGTATCAGTAGAAAAGAGAACCGAAGAATCATAGATCTACTATGCCCACTTTCTTTGAAGAAGGTGAGAGGTATAGAAAGGAAGAAAGAAAAGAACCTGAGAATCATGAGACTCTCAGTTTATATCTTGAAGAGTGCAAGGCACAATCTAGATCTTTCAAAGGGAGTCTAACTCTCCAAGAATTATTTGAACTCAAAGAAGAAAGAAGATCCTATAGCAGCAATAGAAGGAAGAGGCACAATAGATTGTATTTTCCTACATTTGATGGATCTTCCTCAAGAACTATTAAGGCTTGGAGGAAAGAGTTAGATACATTTTTCATGCTACACCTTGTGGCTGAAAAAGAGGTTGTCCAATTTGCAACACTTCATCTCTTAGGTGAAGCCAATGATTGGTGGTTTAGTCACATGGAGCATGCAAAAGTGAATAAATATTCATATTTCTTTCACAAGTTGAGGAAGAAGTTTTATGTGAAGAAGACAGAGATGGGCCACAAAGAGGCATTTCCTAAGGAAACAAAGGAGGATGTCATTCTTGTCTGGACAAGAAGTCACTACATTCCCCACCAGCTACAGAAGTACTTGCATCTAGAGAAGAGACACTTGCAACCTTGCAATATAGTCTTGAGCTCTTGACACATAGATTCCCATGCATGATTCTGGAGATGCATGAGGAAGAGGAGGAATATTCCAGCGTTGGTACATTGGTAGAAAAGAAGCCATCTCTCTTACCAGCAGTTGGAGACACCATTGTCCCGGTTGGAGGAACTCTTGTGTTCTGTCAAGAGGTTCCCACACATCAGTTGATCCAACGTATGCATACACATTCATCACCTATTGTTTCAGTAGATCTTATTGAAACTTATGGGGACATGCTATCAGGACCAATGCATAACCAAGGGTTAGAAAAAAATGTTGATTTGAAGCAGCAACATATCACAGTGCAGAGGACCCTTGATTTGATCAAGGAGGAGATGAAAATCTATCCCAGTTTTTCATGGATGGACTACATTCAACCTTTTGATTTGAAGTGTGGATTTTCATAAAATGGGATGAGCATGATCCTATGTACAATGATTGGTTATGAGATCAGTATTGTACCTTGCTTTGAGACAGTATATGTATTACCCTGCAAATCTATAGCGCTGTCACTTAGTAGCAGTGATAATAAAGAGGCCCCATTATTCTTGGAGAATTCCGAAGGTAGCTTCACTCATGAAGCAATGGAGGTTAAGATGATGAATGGTAGACATCTTGGTATGAGAAATATTTTCTCCTTTCTTGATGACACTTTCTCAATGAGCATTTCACAGCTCAAAGAGAGACTTCTACCTGCAACAGATACAGAACCTCATTGTTTTTGGAAGGCCATGGATAAGAATAAGGTCTCATTAAGAGATCTCATGGGAGGTGCACTTCACCATTTCATGGAGTGCAAAGTTCTTCATCGGTTTGAGGAGGTTGGTGTCCTACAATGGGAGGATACCAAGTTTTTGCAGAATGATATCCATCATCCACATTGGGATGAATGGTTTATAGTATGGAGCAAGGGGTTTCCAAACCACTTGCAGATCTATGATACAGGCCAGCAAGAAGCATGGCTACGCTGGTTTCTCTTGGGTGAGTATGGCTACTACTCAATGAGTCATAATTTTCTGATTCATGCCTTACACATCACTAGAATAATGCAAAAGAAGAAGGCATGGTTACTTTGGTTGTTGAGAAGAGAGTTTGGACATCACATGTTAAATCTTATGTCCTTATATTTACTCTTGTTTGGGGTAAGTCTCATGTCTTTACATGTATTTCTTTTTGGGATGTATCTCATATTCATGTATGTACTTGGAGTTAGGAGAAATCATAACTCTCACATGATGTGGCATAAGGGAGCTTGTTTGTATTATGTTGATGAGTCATATCACATGTCCATTACTTTAAAATTGCTCCATGACTTGCATCATGATAATGCAAGAAGGCAGCAAGAATCCTTGTTGCTATGGATACTACTGGGAGAGTATGGGCTGAATTCTTCCCATACATTGCATGACATTGTTGGAGGATGGCAACAGGAGGCCTTACAACGTTGGCTTCTGTTGGGTGATTATGGTCATTGTACATGGTATGATAATGATGTGATGGGGTAGCAAGATGCCTTATTGAGGTGGCTTCTCTTGAGAGAATATGGCCACTACATTTGGTACAATGATGATGTGGTATGGGAGCAAGAGGCATTGTTGAGATGGCTTCTATTAAGAGAGTATGGCTCTCATATTCTCATTGGTGATTTGGCATGGCAAAAAAAATCATTGTTGCGGTGGCTTCTTTTGAGAGAGTATGTCTCTCTTACTTATTTTCATGATGATCTAGCATGGCAGCAGAAGGCTTTGCTGCGTTGGTTGTTATTAGGAGAATATGGTTTGACATTGTTCATGCTTTCCCATATGTCTCTACTTCTTGTTTTTCAATATGATGATGTGATGTTTGATTCCTACATGGCTAATGATGAGGACATTGATATATTTAATCTACTCTATGTATCATGGGTTGGAGAGATAGTTCATGAGTTGGGACTTTCCACTTTGGGAATGAACCACTTCATATTATGTATCTCATTTGTTTAGGAGATATTTGGTCATCATATGGTTTCCACTTGGAGATTCATTGATGAGGATGGGTATCTAACTTTTCAATTGGAGGCCATTCTAGACATTCTAGAGAGGCAGCTTTGTAGCTGGACATGCATGACACATTGTGACAGATGGGAAGACCTTCCACATGAGGATGCCATTTGAAGGGAGGATGTTTGCTGTAGCATCCACTTTTGCAATTGCTTGAGGACAAGCAACATTTTTCCGAGGAGGACTGTAATATTCCCAAATTCTCACATGATATTTGGAATATTAGAGTTCTTAATAAACCTACTTAATTGAGTAAATAAAATGGTAGAGGGACCCATAATCCTCATGATGAATAAATATCCACTTTTTATGTGTGAATGTGGATTAATTAATCCTAGATCTACATAAAGGAGGTAGTGCAGCCACTACTAATGTGAACGAATTGGAGATCATGTCTCATTAATGAGATAGATCATGGAGGTTGATACAGTCAACTAAGATCTTGGAAGGGATCAAACAAAAAATCATAGAGCCTTCATGATGAGATGATGGAGGAAGTTGTGCAATTAATGCACACATGATGGAAAGGGTGTACATTGCACATAGACATGATGGATGACTTGGAGAGACAACACAGTCAAACATGGAGGATATTGTCCACATGCACAATGCAGTTTAGATGAGGGCCAAGGCATGGGAAGGCTCAAACACTATATAAAGAAGATGAAGGCAACATAGAAGGCATGTTGAAGATTATTATTGATGTATGATCTATTTAGATTTGGAATTGTCATGTGACATTCCATGCTTTCTCGGGTTGTTTCGCAAAGATTACAAGTGTTGTTTAGCACCGGGTGTTCCTGGTCGGGAATCCCACCTCTTTCATTGAGTAGCTCTTGGAAGAGGATTTTACTTCATTCTACATTAGGAATTGGTGCCACATATATTTTCCTACTTTTTGCAGAACATCCATATTCAAAAATTGTGCATTTCTAAAGATTAGTTTAGGGAGTTGGAGGTTTTCTTCATTATTTCAGCTGGAGAACTGATGAAGGTTTATTCCTATCACCTTGGGCTTGTAGATCAGCATTCCCAGAGCTTCATTTCATATCTAGCATCAGGCCAAAATTGATTGACCTCCTAGCAGTAGTAATTCCATCTAGAATTACGTTGTCCATTATTGCAGATCCAAAGGAGGAAGGAAGTTGCTAGCATTTTAGCTAGTAATCCTGTGAGGGATCATTCCCTCACCTTGCCATTAGTATTTCCATCAGCCTAGAGTCTATTTCAGAATATTTCAGCAGGCATAGGGCCTCTCTCTCCCTTACAGCGCAGTTTTAATGAGCAGTTGTGTAACAGCAGCTGTAATCATCATTGGAGGATTGAGAAGCTAGATCTAGAGCTTTTAGCTTGTAGATCTGAAGGAGGGATCAACCCTTCAAGCTTAGATCTGATCTTGTGACATATTTCAGCCATCTATTTTTCATATCTAGCTTGAGATCTGTAATCCCAGCAAATAAAGGATCAAACCCTAGGAAGGTGATTTTCCAAAGTTGTAGATCTGGAAAATCCTTTCTAGGTTATCTTGGGTTTCCATCACATTGGCCAGATCTTGAATCTTGGCATCATCAGAGCTCTTGAGCTCCCTAGATCTGCATTTCCTTTTGCAGCAGTTCATGTACATCTTCAACAGAAGGGACAACGCAATATTTCTTTCAGTAAGCTCACCAGTTACGCAGTGCTAGTTTCAGCACCATTATAGGATGATTCTAGACCATCTCTTGAGCTAGATCTACTCATTTTCTGTACATTGTGTAACTGATTCATCTCCATATAATAAAATGGCTCAGCTTCTCTATAAATTCTGATGTTGTCTTGAGATTTGTTGTTTATTTTTACCGTCTGGCAAATTTTCCCTCTTTGTAGACGACACTTCTATAAATATATTCCCCACAATTGAATAGAATAGTTTCTGTGTGTTTAGAGCTTCATCTTAGGATAATATTTGAGGTTTTATTTGCAAGCTTTGAGCCTCATTAATTTAGGGTCAGGGTTTCATAATTTTCCTTTTAAGGTTTTCATTTGTTCTCTAATGTCAACAAAATCACTTTTTCTAGCTGCTGACTTGCCTCGTAGCAGTGGAAACATCTAAAAATAAGGAAAAAATTCAGGATCATGCTGAAATGGTTCGAAAAGCTTTAGATACATTCTCAATAAAAAAAATTGTACCAAACCTGGACTTTTCACATTCTCGATTTTATTTCTTTTGGCAAATTTCACAAGGCATAAAATTTTTCACAATTTCAACCCTAAGCATGTTTTTTCTTATGTTGTAACAGGTCTCTAGTTTGGTATGAGTAGCAGTTGCAATAGCTCTGGACTTCTCACATTGTTAGCCATGCAATTTTTTTCATACACTCTCCTTTTAGACTAATGGAATCTTTTTGAACCAATGCAAGAAAAATGATGGGATCAAACCTTGGTTTCCCCTTCTTGCGTTGCCCTTTCTTGCCCCTTCTTATGGCAATGACTTATTGCTCCGCAAATTTTCTTATTTAATATTCAACTTAAGAAAATGGAAAGAAGAGAAAAAAGAGAACAAAAACGGGCAATGTTCCATTTAACCCTAAACATCCATCTTAACCTTATTTTTTAAAAGTTGGTAGATATTTTAACTTTTTCTTCTAATAATTTCTCCTCTCATGACAAAGAAACCAATGTGAATCAATCCATACAGAATGGAAATAAGGAAATATTTATCCAGAAAAATTGTAACTACCCATAAACTATATTTCAGGATACAAAACTTCAAGCTTACGTGAGTTTGGACAAATGCAGATGTCTGGTCTATCCGAGGAGACTCCACTCTCATATGGATTGTAGGCCCCTGTTCCGAAGTTGACAAAGGAGCCCAACTTCGATTCCAGAGTGATGGATACCTGGTGTTATTCAATGGGATAGGCCTCCCACTTCTTTTATGCATTGATTTTCTTGTGTGATATATCATGCAAGCATCTACTCCCAGGGAGACCATTTTTTCCTGTCAGGACAAAATGGAGTTCATAATTACCATGCAAATCCATCTATTAATTTTTCACAAGTATAGTTCAAGGAAGACGAGGCAATCCATCAATGGAAAGAACTCGTGGAAATCCTACACCAATTCTCTTCTGATAAAGGGTCCACATTATAAAATGTTTTGAGAAGGGATAAAAATTATGCACCCAAAAATATATTAATAATGATATATAGTACATAAATCTAATGGAATATATCTCAACTTATATAACATTTATTACTTTATGGTTGGATCCACATTGATAATTGTGGTGAAAAATATGCACCCTCCCTGTAAACACTAGACTGACTTAATAATATAGAAATATTAGTGTCATAAATGGGAGAAATTGTGACTACTCAATATTGTTTTCTAATTTTGTACCTCCCTTAAGTTTACTTTTGGATGGTATGAATCTCTTTTTACTAAACATATCCTTACATCGATATCCTAGAGAGATATCTTAAGAGATAATAGTAAGATTCCAAGAGAGATCTCTTAAGAGATAATAGTAAGATTCCAAGGATTGTATTATTTTGGATCAATGTTAATTTATTCCTGTATATCAATTTTTTTTATGGAACAAGTGGAAAGAGGTGTTATTTCATATTATTGAACTTTTCATATTTTTGATGATCTAATAATATATTGAACTAACTTTTCCCTACACGTATGGATGATAGAGATGAAAAAGACACAATTCCCCTAGAGATTAGATATTTTGAGATTTACTATCTATCACTTAAGCAAGGAGACACTTGGTTCCTCCCTTAGCCACACAATTTCTCAATGGTCCCATAGATTCATGTCCAATAATTCATTAAGGTTATTTTTGCATTTAATGAGAGGAGAGAAAGTAGGAACAATTAGCCACCCCATCATGTACAACTAGAGGATAAGTTTCTAAATTTTGTTCCTACTATTTTGGAGAATGCTAAACAAAGTGAGTCTAATAATGATGATTGAGACCTAATTTTCATTGAGATGTGGCATCTTAACATTGGATATGGACCAATCTCTAATATGATGATACATTCCTTGAAGGTGTTCTCCTACTCACTAAGTCATGATGTTTATGTGTCATTTTTATGGATAAATGGTGTATTTATTCCTATTCATGTCACGGCTTATATGTTAAGGTATTTAATATCTTTGAATTCTCCTACAATGAACAAGAATCTTTATTTTGAACTTTTCCCTTACTTTTGATGTCATAGTTTTCCATCTTTTATGTAGAAAACATTGTCCATATTTATACCTTACTAATATAATAAAAATATAATTGGATTTCATTTTCACACTCAATCAAGAAAAGATTTACTAATGGAACTTTTCATATTTTTTGTTTTTTAATAATAGCTTGATTCTTTCTAACTTGTCCCTACATGTATGAATGATATAGATACAAATGACACACTTCCCTTAGATATTATAGATTTTGAGATGCACTATCTATCACATGAGCAAGGAGACACTTGGTTCCTCCCCTATCCACACAATTTCTCAATGGTCCCATAGATTCATGTCCAATAATGCATTAGAGTTATTTATGCATTTAAGGAGAGAAGAGAAAGTAGGCACAATTAGCCACCCCATCATATACAACTAAGGATAAGTTTCTAAATTTTGTTCCTACTCATTTGGTCTAATAGTGGTGATTGAGAACTAATTTTCATTGAGATGTAGCCTCTTAACATTGGATATAGACCAATCTCTAAAAATGAGATGATCCATTCCTTGATGGTGTTCTCCTACTCAAAGCCATGATATTGATGTGTCATTTTTATGGATAAGTGATGTATTTATGCATATTTATGTCATTGATTATATGTTAAGGTATTTAATATCTTTGACTTTTCCTACAATGAACAAGAATATTTATTTTGAACTTTTCCCTTACTTTTGATGTCATAGTTTTCCGTCTTTTATGTAGAAACAATTGTCCATATTTATACCTTTCTAATATAATAAAATATAATTGGATTTCATTTTCACACTCAATCAAGCAGAGATAGACTAATATAATTTTTCCATTATTACTCTTTTGTGAAACGAACTTTAGCATTTTATTTTAGGTTTGATAAAGGCCCAAGGGTCCACATTATAAAAAATTTTGAGAAGGGATAAACATCATGCGCCCAGAAATAAATTAATAATTATGATATATAGTACATAAATCCAATGGAATATATCTCAACCTATATAGCATTTATTACTTTATGGTTGGATGACAATTGATAATTGTGGTGAACAATATACATCCTCCTTGTAAACAATAGACTGACTTTGTAATTTAGAAACCTTAGTATCATAAATGGGAGAAACTCTGAGTACTCAATATTGTTTTCTAATTTTTCCCCATTGTCAAGTTTACTTCTGGATGGTATAAATCCCTTTTTACTAAACATATCCTTACATACATATCCTAGACAGATCTCTTGAGAGATAATATTAAGATTCCAAGGATTGTATAATTTTGGATCAATGTTAATTTATTCATGTGTATCTTCTTCTTTTTTATGGAACAAGTGGAATGAGGTGTTATTTGATATTATGGAACTTTTTATATTTTGGATGATTTAATAATATCTTGATTCTTGCTAACTTGTCCCTATAGGTATGAATGATAGAGATGCAAATGACACACTTCCCCTAGAGAATAGAGATTTTGAGATGCACTATCTATCCCTTGACCAAGGAGACACTTGGTTCCTCCCCTAGCCACACAATTTCTCAATGGTCCCATAGATTCATTTCCAATAATGCATTAGGGTTATTTGTGCATGTAATTAGGAGAGAGAAAGTAGGCACAATTAGCCACCCCATCATATACAACTAGAAGATAAGTTTCTAAATTTTGTTCCTACTATCTTGGAGAATGTTAAACCCATTGATTCTAATACTGATTATTGATACCTAATTTTCATTGAGATGTAGCCTCTTAACATTGGATATGGACCAAACTCTAATAATGAGAAGATTCATTCCTTGATGGCATTCTCCTACTCACTAAGCCATGATTTTTATGTGTCATTTTTAAGGATAAGTGATGTATTTATGCATATTCATGTCATGGATTATATCTTAAGGTATTTAATATCTTTAACTTTTCCTACAATGAAAAAGAATATTTATTTTGAACTTTTATCTTACTTTTGATGTCATAGTTTTCCATCTTTTATGTAAAAATCATTGTCCATATTTATTCCTTGCTAATATAATAAAAATATAATTGGATTTCATTTTCACACTCAATCAAGCAAAGATAGAATAATGGAAATTTTTATATTTTTGATGATTTAATAATAGTTTGATTATTTCTAGCTTGTCCCTACATGTATGAATGATAGATATGAAAATGACACACTTCTCCTAGATATTAGATTTTTTTATATGCACTATCTATCACCTAGCAAGGAGACACTTGATTCCTCCCCTAGCCACACAATTTCTGAATGGTCCCACAGATTCATGTCCAATAATGCATTAGGGTTATTTGTGCATCTAAGGAGAGAAGAGAAAGTAGGCACAATTATCGACCACATCAGATACAACTAGAGGATAAATTTCTAAATTTTGTTCCTACCCATTGAGTCTAATGGTGATGATTGAGACCTAATTTTCATTGAGATGTAGCCTCTTAACATTGGATTTGGACCAATCTCTAAAAATGAGATGATCCTTTCCTTTTTAGTGTTCTCCTAATCAAAGTCATAATTTTTATGTGTCATTTTTAAGGATAAGTGATGTATTTATGTCTATTTGTGTCGCGGATTATATGTTAAGGTATTTAAAATATTTAACTTTTCCTACAATGAACAATAATCTTTATTTTGAAGTTTTCCCTTACTTTTAATGTCATAGTTTTCCATCTTTTATGTATAATTTTTTTTCCATATTTATACCTTGCTAATATAATAAAGATGTAATTGGATTTCATTTTCACACTCAATCAAGCAGAGATAAACTAATAGAATTTTGTCATTATTACTCTTTTGAGAAATTAACTTTAGCATTTTATTTTAGGTTTGATAAAGGGTCTACATTATAAAAGGTTTTGAGAAGGGATAAACATCATGCACCTAGAAATAAATTAATAATGATATATAGTACATAAATCTAATGGAATATATCTCAACCTATATAGCATTTATTACTTTGAGGTTGGATGCACATTGATAATTGTGGTGAACAATATACACCCTCCCTGTAAACACTAGACTGACTTAGTAATTTACAAACCTTAGTGTCATAAATGGGAGCAACTGTGAGTACTCAATATTGTTTTCTAATTGTGTACTTGTCAAGTTTACTTCTGGATGGGATGAATCCCCTTTTACTAAACATATACTTACATCCATATCCTATAGAGCTCTCTTGAGAGATAATATTAAGATTCCAAGGATTGTATAATTTTGAATCAATGTTAATTTATTCATGTATATCTTTTTCTTTCTTTTTTGATGGAACAAACAGAATGAGGTGTTATCTGATATTATGGAATTTTTCATATTTTTTGATGATTTAATAATGCTTGATTCCTCCTGACTTATCCCTACATGTATTAATGATAAAGATGCAAATGAAAAACTTCCCCCTAGGGGTTAGAGATTTTGAGATGCACTATCTATCACCTGAGAAAGGAGACACCTGGTTCCTCCCTTAGCCACACAATTTCTCAATAGTCCCATAAATTCATGTCCAATAATGCATAGGATTATTTGTGCATTTAATGAGAGGAGAGAAAGTAGGCATAATTAGACACCCCATCATATGCAACTAAAGGATAAGTTTCTAATTTTTTTCCTACTATTTTGGAGAATGTTAAAGTTATTGAGCATAATAATGATGATTGAGACCTAATTTTCATTGAGATGTAGCCTCTTAACATTGGATATGGACCAATCTCTAATAATGAGATGAACCATTCCTTGATGGTGTTATCCTACTCACTAAGCCGTGATGTTTATGTGTCATTTTTAAGGATAAGTGATGTATTTATGCCTATTCATGTCATGGATTATATGTTAAGGTATTTAATACCTTAGACTTTTCCTACAATGATCAAGAATCTTTATTTTGAACTTTTTCCTTACTTTTGATGTCATAGTTTTCCATCTTTTATGTAAAAAACATTTTCCATATTTATACCTTTCTAATATAATAAAAATATAATTGGATTTCATTTTCACACTCAATCAAGCAAAGATAAACTAGTAGAATTTTGTCATTATTACTCTTTTGAGAAATGAACTTTACCATTTTATTTTAGGCTTGAATAAAGGGTCCACATTATAAAGAGTTTCGGGAAGGGATAAACATCAAGCACCCGGAAATAAATTAATAATGGTATATAGTACATAAATCTAGTGGAATATAACTCAACCTATACAACATTTATTACTTTATGGTTGGATGCACATTGATAATTCTGGTCAACAATATACACCCTCCTTATAAACACTAGATTGACTTAGTAATTTAGAAACCTTTGTGTCATAAATTGGAACAACTGTGAGTACTCAATATTATTTTCTAATTATGTCCCCTTGTCAAGTTTACTTCTAGATGGGATGAATCCATTTTCACTAAACATATCCTTACATCCATATCCTAGAGAGCTTTGTTGAGAGATAATATTAAGATTCCAAGGATTGTATAATTTTGGATCAATGTTAATTTATTAATGTATATCTTTTTCTTTCTTTCTTTCTTTTTATGGAATAAGTGGAATGATGTGTTATTTGATATTATGGATTTTTTTATATTTTTGATGATTTAATAATAGTTTGATTCTTGCTAACTTTCCCCTACATATATGAATGATACATATGTAAATGACACACTTCCCCTAGATATTAGAGATTTTTAGATGCACTATCTATCACCTGAGCAAGGAGACACTTGGTTCCTCCCCTAGCCACACAATTTCTCAATGGCCCCTTAGATTCATGTTTAATAATGCATTAGGGTTATTTGTGCATTTAAGGAGAGGAGAGAAAGTAGGCACAGTTATCCACCCCATCATATACAGCTAGAGGATAAGTTTCTAAAATTTTTTCCTACTATTTTGGAGAATGTTAAACCCATTGAGTCTAATAATGACGATTGAGACCTAATTTTCATTGAGATATAGCCTCTTAACATTGGATATGGACAAATATCTAATAACGAGATGATCCATTCCTTGATGGTGTTCTCCTACTCACTAAGCCATGATGTTTATGTGTCATTTTTAAGAATAAGATGTAATTAAGCCTATTCATGTCATGGATTATGTTAAGGTATTTAATACCTTTGACTTTTTCTACAATGAACAAGAATCTTTATTTTGAACTTTTCCCTTACTTTTGATGTCATAGTTTTCCATCTTTTATGTAAAAAACATTGTTCATATTTATACCTTGCTAATATAATAAAATATAATTGTATTTCATTTTTCACACTCAATAAGCAAAGATAGAGTAATAGAATTTTGTCATTATTATTCTTTTAAGAAACGAAATTTACCACTTTATTTTAGGTTTGAATAAAAGGTCCAAATTATAAAAAGTTTTGGGAAGGGATAAACATCATGCACCCAAAAATAGATTGATAATGATATAGATTACATAAACATCATGCACCCAAAGTTAGATTAATAATGATATAGATTACATAAATTTGATGGAATATATCTCATCCTATATAACGTTTATTACTTTATGGTTGGATGCATATTGCTAATTTTGGTGAACAATATACACCCTCTATGTAAAAACCAGACAAATTTAGTAATTTAGAAACCTTAGTGTCATAAATTGGAACAACTATGAGTACTCAATATTGTTTTCTAATTTTGTCCCCTTCTCAAGTTTACTTCTAGATGAGATGAATCCCTTTTTACTAAATATATCCTTACATCCATATCTTAGAGAGCTCTCTTGAGAGATAATATTAAGATTCCAAGGATTGTATAATTTTGGATCAATGTTAGTTTATAAATTTATATATTTTTCTTTCTTTTTTACGGAATAAGTGGAATGAGGTGTTATTTGATATTACGGAACTTTTCATATTTTTTATGATTTAATAATAACTTGATTCTCCCAACTTGTCCCTATAGGTATGAATGATAGAAATGCAAATGACACACTTCCCCTTGATATTAGAGATTTTGAGATGCATTATCTATCAAGTGAGCAAGGAGACACATGGTTCCTCTCCTAGCCACACAATTTCTCAATTATATGTGATATAATTTAATTGAATATTTAAATTATAATATGAATTATTTTATTTCATATAAAATGTGTATGCAGAGTATTTTTAACACTAGGTGTTTTAACAAGAAAACATAGTAATTGACCAATTGTGAGAATGCTCTTCCATTCGACTTTATATGGACCAAAATCAACTCATATAAACATAAAAAACTGAAACAAAGTATGTGAATAAGGCCACTTATAAAAAAAATATTTATATTAAATCAACTTCAGCAAAAATATCCATGTTAAAGACTTATCAAGTGACATCAATGTCCAAACATAACTAGTATATATTGGTTTCAAATTCTTGTATTGGTTTTGAGTCTTAACAACATCCATGATTTTTGCTCCAGATGTTGCAGGTGACACATTTATTGTTAATGCTACTCTTTCCTATTGCCTTGGGACGTTTCTTTTGCAACATTTGGTGCTATTGCTAGTTAAGGATATTATAAAACATTAAATATCTCACACTCACAGTGCTTGATTTGTTGTTAATGTTACAACGTGGTATGAAAGAGAGGCGGTAAAAATATTTCACTCTCGTTGTCAACTTAATTATATATCCATTTTGGATCGTTGTCAACATAATAAAATATTTCAATGATTCAGTTCTTCATTTCAATATTAACAATAATAAAATATTTCAATGCTTCAATTCTTTACTAATAAAATGAAGATATGTAACTCATTCAATTATTAATAAAAAATTGATATGTGACATTTAGAAAATATTATTAAAAATAAAAAATAAAAATCAATATTGATTATGAATAATATATTTTAAAGTTAATAAAATTACATGGTATTTAGAAATATACTAATAATAATAATAAAATTTTAATATGGACAATAGTTTAGAAATAAAATATCTCAATGTATACATTAAGTAGAATATTTTAATGCCAATTATGTATATATTATATATGGTTTGAAAACACAAACATATCACATAAAATAATTAAAATTAAATTATTATGATTAAAACATTTTAAGAAGTATCACTATTTTACACTTTGGCTCTTTAAACATTTGTTGGAATTGCAAGTTTAAACTATGTAATCTACACAATCCAAGTGCTAAAGGGGTATTTTCAAAGTGTTGTATCCATTTATGCATTCAAATGCAATTTACACCATCAAAAACTACACATAGTATCTATAGAGAGAGAACTAGTATAGATCCATCTTAACCAAGGATCTATAAGTGCCCATGGGGATCAAAACTTTAGAGTGTAATTTTTTTCAAGTTTTTCACTTTACAAGAGGTTTTTATCTTCAGAGATTTTATCCCTCCAAATGTTTGATAGATTTTGGTTAAGATAGATCTATAATAGTTTTATGGTCATAAATTAAAAATGTTGACATATTCTCATAGTCTCTACATTAATGGATGGAATTTCAAATATTAACTTGCTTGCATCTCTAAATATATGTTTACCTTTTCCCATTTAACCAATATAATTAGAAATTACCATGCAAATCATCAAACAACAAATCACATCATATGAATATATGTTTATCTTTTCACATTTACCTAATACAATTATGAAATACCATACAAATTACTAAATAACAAATTGTATCATATAAATACATGTTCACCTTTTCACATTTATTTAGTATAATTATGAAATTAAAATACAAATTATCCAATAACAAATAGCATCAAATTTAATACATAATTTTCTTTAAAAATGATTTATAAAACAAATAAAAAAATAATATAAATCCATTTATCTTGACTACTTTTATTTTTTTATTTATGTAATTATGTCAATATATCTTATTTTAAAATAGTATTATTGTTCTCTATTTTAATAAAATAAAATAGATAAATATAAATATCACCCTAAGATGTGCTTAGCTTTGAATAAAACTCCTAATAATAAAATCTTTGCAAATGAGGGGGAATCTTTAGATAAAATACATAGTAACACGGGTACCCCACGCTCCCCCGCTCCTGGGAGCTTGGGAGCTTGTAGGAAACTTTCCAAAATTGTTGGGAGCTTCAAATGGTACTTTGGAGCTTTTTGGGAGCTTCACTACTACAAATTTTGACGTTTCCGGTACTTATTTTGAGCAGATTTTCAACTTTCGAGTACCTATTCTAAGCAGATTTTCAACTTTCTGGTACCTATTTTGAGCAGAGAGGGTACCAATTGTTTATTTCATAACTAATACATGATAGGTCAGGGGATTGGACTGCATGGGCTCTGTAAAGCAACAGAGATGTGGAGATCTACCAAAGATTTCAACAAAATATATACAGTTGCTAGTCATTCCTTGGCAGCTTCTGTTGCAAATCTTGAAGTTCAACAATTGCAAATAACTCTACTTTCTTGAAGCTTTAATGATAAGATTCAACAAATTACAATGATGGCCAGAAAGAGAAAGAGTAGTGTGTTAATCAGTTTCATTCTATAAATTTCCAAACTTGAATTTCAAAATTGAATATAATATAGTGTTACATGAAATCACATAATAATCAAGTAATAATAACCTTTTTTTGTTTGTTTAGGAGTTCCACATGTTTCTTCACTGGCAAGGAATTTCATTGGCAAGTTGTTGATGGATTGATACTTTGATTTTTTCTGGCGGTGTTTCAATGTCCAATCTTTTACATATTTCAATGCAAGATGGAATCTGCATGGTGGAATTTAATTTTCACCTTTAAATTATTTTATTTTTATTTTTAATATATTATATTATTGCCGCTCCCAACTTAAAGTTTCCTGTAAATTTGAGCAAAGCTTCTAGCCGTACCGGATACTCGTTTCCCCGTACCAAAAGTACCCACGTACCGGGAACTCGTGCAACATAGATAAAATATCAAGGGCACCATGAGAAAGAGAAACCCATAGAAGAAGAAATGGCAATATGAGAAGATGAGTAAGGGAATCCATATAAAACTAAAATTTCAGTACCTTATATTAAAAAGATCCCTCCAGCACTTCTGCTAGCATCCTACTCTGGAAATTACAGGAAATGATTTGGTGGGGAATACCCATGATTGTAGTTGCATCAATTGACAAGACTATAGAAGATGAAACTTCAAGTTTGAAGGATCATATTTATATATGTATATGCATAAAATGAATATTTGCAAAACTGGTATTATCAGGCTGATACAAGAAAAAAAGTAATATGTGGCCACTGGAATAAGATACAAGAAAAAAAGTAATATGTGGCCACTGGAATAAGATACAGACAATGAATTTGACATCTAACCCTGCAATATCTGTTTGACAGACGATATGGTTCCAACGACCCCAAAAACCAGGCCAAAACAGATGACTAGAATATCTGCAATCACTTGAACCAAATAACAAGAATTCCTGCAGGCCATCAAGTGAAATACAGCAGGCAATACAAACCCCAACCCACAACATATACTACTGCCCACAAGAGATAGAAAGTCTGCAAAATTTGGCACCAGCACAGCAACTACAGTAGTTAATAAAACAGAGACAAACCTGAAGAGGAGCGAATACCGTCCTCCATTGAACCTGCTCTCCACAACCTCATGAACAGGATTCATCATTATAGGAAAAGTGAAAAACAGATTCAAGCACAGACCCAACTGTACAAGAATTGTAACCCAATTTTTCCCCATATTCAAAGTTATGATGTCTCTGGTCTCAGACCCAAATGCATAGTAACCCAAAACCCCGAATACTCCATAGGTTAAAGCAATGATAAACATGGCCAGACCCAGGACACGCCCAAATTTATGCTTCTGATCTGCCACAACCTCCAGGGGAAGAACCATGCCAACCCCTTCAAAGCAATAGATTGCCACTCCAACACCATAGGGAATCATGCTAAAACTAGTAAAGGCCTCTAAATTAGGGGCATTTTGCGTATGCTGCAACACATCCTCCACCATAACTATCAACATTGCTGCAATGTCTACAATATCAGCGAATATACTGAAGGGAGCCAGGTGGGTCAGGGTTCGAATCGCGTTAAGGCACAGCTGAAAGGGGAAAACGGCCCAGATGAAGACATTCTTTGCAGCAATGCCCAGTATTTTAGATCTGGTCAAGAGAGGAGAATGAAAAGAATTGTAATCCATCTTGGACTCTGATCTGGACATCAGGGATGATAAGCTATTGCCGATGAAGATAAGATAACCAATACAAAAGCTCGCCTGCATTAGCACTATCGTAAAATCCACCATGGCCTTCCCGGCCTGCCCGCTCACAAGAAACCCTACGTCCCCAAGGCTGCCAGTTTTCACATAGCCATCCTTCTCCAGCTTCCTCTTGGTCCAGACCAGCAGCATCATGCAGTAAAATGTGATCCCTGCCACCGTTGCCAGCATTATGACTCCTGCAAGCCATCCCGTTTTCATGAAAGTGTAGGGCAATCCCAGGACGCCTGCTCCAACAATGGCGATCGAGATATTGCTGAAGGATTTAAATACTGATGAAAGGGGCCCCGATATCCCCGACTGTGACGAACTGGGTAACAGAGGCGAATCCTCGCGAGGCATAGAGCAAGTCGCGCTCGTGCTCTCTCCGGGAACCATTTTGGGTAGAGTGTTATTTTCCCTGTCAAATTTGATGAAATGGGTGTCAATTTGAAGGCTTTTTAACCCAAATTGAAGGTCGATCAGCGGAGCTACAGGCAAAGAATTTCTGCAATGCGATTCTTTCTGAAAGCCTTTTATATTTGAAAGCGTTTTATAGGGCTGGAATGTAGGCTCAGAGTAGATTCCTGAACTAGGGTTACCTGCAGCTGGAACCTATTGAATTCATCAAATTTTGGGAATTTAAACCTTCGGTGTTCTGGCAGGAAATTTTGAAAATTTGAAAATTTTGAAAGCAGAAAACTACCACGCTTTGGAAACTTAAAAGTTCAGCGTTCTGGAATTGCCAGATCTGTGCTTCAAAATCATGGAATGCCAAGCCAATCCAATCCAATCTAGCAATGAAATTACAAAAATTTTCAGCAATGTTTTAAGAAAATTGGATAGTTTTTCAATGTGAATTAGAGACCCTTCGTTTGTTTAGTTTTGAAATGCTGATATCCAGGGAACTTGAAAAATGGAATTCAGTTATTTGATGGAAACTCAACAAACTACAGTCTCTGCAGCCTGAAATGCAGGGACTGATAAGGCAAAAGCGAAGCCAGTTAGATTTCTTTGTAGAAAAATTTAATATTAATATTATTGTAGCCTATAATGCGGGGAGTAATAAAGCCAAGTGAATTTGGAGTTCTTTCTTGGAAATTTTAATAGTAGTATCATTGTGGGTGGATCTGTCTTATGTTTAGTTATTCTTGGAAAGTTTAACATTATCTAATATTAATATTATTGTTCTTGGAAAATTTAACATTATTTAATATTAATATTAATGTTGGGATCAGTCTTGTTATTTAAATTAGTTTTTGTTATAAGATTTGCTTATTTAGATATTGATTTTGAAGTGTAAGATTTTGAGGTGATGCATTTGAAAATAATTATTTTTCAATTTTATTTTTTCAAATTAATGAATTTTGTATAATTTTGATGATGCTTTTTAACGAGGAGGTAGATTGTTTTTTTATTATATTAGTTTTAACTAAAATTTAATTAATTTTTTTTTCAATTATGTATTAAGAAATATTTTCATAATTTAGTTGTTGTTGTTTTGTTTTTTTTTTTTTTTTTTATAACTTAGTAGATTCTTGCTATTTTTTATTTATTAAACAAAATGTAGGTCAAAAAAATTTAGAGTTTTTAGTCTCAATCTGTCCGTAGGAAATTAGGTCTGTTGGTCGTCTTAAAGAGTTATAGGTCATCCAAAACTTAAACATCTTAAGGCGGTCTCTTACTGTCTTTAAGTAGCTATTATCTATATTTCCTTTCATAAACATATAAGAAACGTAAATGCTATCTGTTATCATAACAAAAACATAACTATAGGAAGTCAATCATCAAATGACTCTATAGGAGTCGGGTCTTTTAAACTCGAGCCTGGCATGTCAACCTGGTGCATGCTTTGTAGTTGTTTCTCAATTTGCCCCAGTCAGATGCTCTGGTGATGTTGTCGTAAGTTGATTTCGTGCATGGCTCTACTGATATCCGCTAGAGTTGAGGTTGCTCGAGGGTCTCCCCCTATCTCTTAGACAAAGACAATTGCCTTCACCAAAATGCACTTCATTATCCAATAGGTGAGGATGGAATGATGGAACAAAGATAATCTGCTGCGAGTATTACCAGGGTCAGTAACCATAGGGTTCAATTCTTCTTCGACCAAGTCAGCTTCCTCTTCTTCCTTAGCCCTTGCATCTTGTTCTCATCTGTGAATCAAATACTTGATGTAACAGGGTGTACCGTTCGAATAGGTCTGGAACAAATTATCCATCACCTCTTTACCAAACTTTCGACCACATTTGGCTGGGATAGGTTTGGGAGCTTTGGCTTTCCCCTTATCCTTTGCATCCTTCTTAGTCGACTAGTCTTTCACCATTATCGTCAATTTCTGGTCTTCCAGCAACTTTATGTGCAGACAATAATTGCTTGGAAGATCTGCAATAGTACAAAACATGACGAGATTAAAGCAACCTGAGATATAAACACGAGCACAGAGCTGTCTGGAAGGCAGTAGGGCTTGGTTGTCTTCACCGGCATACACTGGACTCAACTTTGAAACACTGATAGGACTCGATTTTAAAACAAACAATAGCTCCTGAACAGACCAACAGGCCATGAACAAAATATTCGCCGTATACATAACGTAACAGACCAAACTCATCATTCTCACAATAGCCCAGACCCAAATAATCCCATTATAATAACTTACAATAGTACATATAACCTCAAAATTGGACAAATTAAGAAAAGTGACAAAACCACCGACATGACTGACCCACTGACAACTCGATCCTTTGTTGCAAACCTTTACAGTGCCACCACCAACATTAAAATCATTGGAGGCCATACAGTCTAATTCCCAAAACTAGTGGTTACAGTACAAATTAGAGCCATGCAGAGATGAGGTGTTATGTAATGAGCTCCAAAAATAGAAGAAAAGAGAGATAAACGCCTTAGAATTTAGTCACTTCGAGGGAGAAACCTCTTTTACATTACATAAATGAACAATTTTTGGATGATACAAATGACAAAACCTCCTTCTATATATAGGAGTCCATGGGGTCACAATATAATCCTAGCCGACCTAACAATACTAATGTAAGGGCACAATAATAACAATATGGGGGTTACAGGGGTATAACAATAACAATAAGGGGGTTACACTAACAACAATAAGAGACTACACTAGTAATCTAGGGACCTAACATGCCCCTCTCCTTCAAAAAAGTGTTGTCCTCAACGCTTGAGTAGCTCTGGATGCTTCTACATAAAATTGTCATCCTCCCATGTAGAATCTTCAGTGGGTAAGTTCTTCCACTTGATGAGATACTCTGAAATTGATCAGTTTCGTAGCTGTCGAGTTCTTGTTTCTGTGACTGCTTCACATTCCAATATGATTTTTCCTTCCGAGTCAAGTTCTGGCAATATTGTTTGAACTGGAAGTTTGTCACCTATAACCTTCTTTAAGCCTTAAACATGGAAAAATGGATGCACTCGCGAAGAAGCAAGAAGCTCCAATTTGTATGCCATAGTACCAATCTTTTGCAACACCTTGTAAGGACCATAGTACTTTGGCGATAATTTATTATCCTTCTTAGCTTGCTTGAGGGACATTTGTTTTTTGCATGGTTGCGTAGTAAAAATACCACCTGAACTCCTACATCAAAAATTCTCTCACTGTGATGTTGATCTGCCTGTTGTTTCATTTGATTTTGTGCCAAATTTAGGTTATCCTTTAAGATTTGGAGAACTTGTTGTTGATGCTCGATGTGATCTTCCACTGCTTGAACCTTAGAATTTTCTCTTAAAGATGATGTGATGGACGGTGGATGATATCCATAAAGTGCCATAAATGGGGTCATTTTGCTGCAGTATGGAAGGAAGTGTTATACCACCATTTAGCCACAAGTAACCACTTGACCCATTGTGTTTGTTTATCAGATACAAAACAACGAGTATATCCTTCCAAACATTCGTTCACTATCTCATTTTGACCATCAGATTGAGGATGATAAGATGAGCTATGAGCTAGTTGAGTACCCAAACAGGAAAATAATTCCATCCAAAAATTTCCAGTAAAAATGGGATCTCTATCGCTTACAATAATCTTTGGGTTTCCATGTAGCTTTTGAATTGTTTCCATAAATACAGTAGAAACTATACTTGCTTTAAATGGATGAGATAATGCACAAAATTGTGCATACTTGGTAAGTCTATCAATTACCACCATGATGACACTCTTTCCTTCGGACTTGGGTAAAAATGCGATAAAATCCATTGAAATATCCTCTCAGCATTGACTTGGAATGGATAAAGGTTGTAGAAGACCGAGGGTCTTAATTTTCTCAACTTTATTTTGCTGGCAAACCAAACATTCCGCCACAAACTTTTGAATATCAGATTTTGTAGAAATTATACAACATGCATGTATATTTTGGATTCACCCGATCTAAAAATGTATTGAAGTTAAATACTGAATCGCTTCTACAAATATTTTGCGGAATTAAAAACACAATCGCTAATCACGTGAACATGAAGAAGAATCAAATCAACCACAACACATATAATTTCTTGGGGAAAGCTTACAGCTAAAAACCCCACTATATTATATTGTATATTAAGCATGGATCATGAAACAATTACATACAAAACTCTTCTCACAAGAGCCCTCCAGTACTCAGCTAATTGTCTCACACTTTCATGAACAAAACTGACCAACACATAGCCAATTCTCAACCTCTAGACAACCTGCCTTGCTTGTGCAATCCCTGATGAATGCAATCCATAAGAGATAGGAATTTTGGCCTTCCTTGACTACACAAGTATCATGGGAATTCTAATGGGTGTTTGGTTGCATGTGTGCAACCCAATAATCCTACAACTGATATTCAACTTCCCTTTCACCTAGATCTCACCTGGGTCTCCACTAGATCTAACATGCATGCAACTAATAATAGTAAATCCTCAGTTGCATGTGAGATCATTGATTGTGAATTAATTAATATTTAATTCACTTGATCTCTCACTAGTGTATCTTCAGTTACAACTAGCACAATTGAGTTTAACTCATTTAACTGAGTTAAACTGATTACAACCTGCATTAACTAATGCACCATTGCACTTCAAACTTTGTTACAACTAGAATTACTTTGCATGCCTCGCCAACTACCTCTAACTCGAAATCCACTAGATAACTGAGTTTAACACTCTTAGTTAACTATTTCATGTCATCATTGAGAATAGATTACAGTTTATTGTCCATCTTAATTAAGGGATAGCTAAAATAGGCATGCACACAAAAGTAGCATTGTGGGCCCCACCCTAGTTTGGGTGCTTAATGCAACTAGGCGTGGGTGCTGAAATTTTCTTTTTGAATCTCAACAGATTTAAGGCCATCCCAAAAAAAATATTTCTTCACCTTGTGATAAGTTTTTAAAAATCTTGAGTGTCCTCCTAAAGGAGAAGTGTGCAATTCCAAAAGAATCTTTTGTTTTAGTTGGGAATTCTTACAAAGATATAAGCGACCTTTGTACCATAAGGAATCATTTTTCCAACTAAATGTATCAGATGTACTAGGATCTTGCTGCAACTTTTGAATGAGTGTCCACACTTCTTCGTCCTTCTTCCATTCATCCCTTGCTTCGGTTATCCAATCTAGTTGGATAACAGAAATGGAACAAAGCAATGCCTCGACCTCTTCATCCTTTCTTGAGAGTGCATCTGCAACAACATTTAGCTTCCCTTTTTTGTAGATAATTTCAAAATCATAACCTAACATATTTGTGACCCATTTTTGCTGCTCTTCTGAAGATAGTCTTTGTTCCAAAAAAAATTTAAGACTATCATGATCAGTTTTTATCTTGAAGTGTCTTCCCATTAGGTAAGGTCGACATTTCTTTAGTGCATGTAGTATTGCCAACATTTCCTTCTAATAAATAGCTTTCTGTATGATCCGGATTTATGCAGGAACGCAACAGAATAAACACATAACCATAAATACAGAGATGCAGCGGAAATAACACTTCATTTCATTAATACCAAAGAACTGAAATTTTCTTACAGACAGAATGGAAATAAAACTAGCTAGGGCGCTGGTAGCTATCTCTGAGGAGAGATGTGGCGGCTACAGGCCTCTGAACTGAGTTACAATGAGGCTCGAGGGCCTATTTATTATTGAGAAAAAATGGAGAACCCTGAATATCCAAAAACCTAACCCTAGGAGATGAAGCGCCAAAACTATGGGCCCCATTTGGGTACATTGGTGTTTCAACTTCCCAAGGACGTAACTTTGGGATACTATCTCTGTTTGACGCACATGATACATCATTAGAAATATCTATCCGAGGACTACAACTTTCACCACAAATATCATTCTAGAACATAATGATATTAGCTGGAGACGTGATGCCCAAAAAACGTCGTTTAGGGCCTTAAAACGGCTCCAGAAGTTCAGGACCCGAAAAAATGCTAAAAATAGTAAGTTGTGCCGAAACTGAAAAATTGAAAGAGACAATGGTGGGGCCCCAAGTGGAATAGGCGGGTGGCCACCAATATCCACCTGGATCAATGTAAATAATTCCCTTTGATTAGACGACTTTCAAAAGAAATGGGTCTTCCTTCTTGCATTAAAATAGCAGCAATTCCATTTCCTGAGGCATCACAATTCACAATAAATGTTTTGTGAAGTCTGGCATAGCTAAGACCGATGCTAGGTACATTGCCTCTTTAAGATGTTCAAAGGCCTTAGTTGCTTCAAGAGTCCATGAAAATGCATCTTTCTCCAATAATGTTGTTAGAGGTGTTGCTATTCTCCCATAATTCTTAACAAACTTGTGATAATATCATGTTAACCCGAGAAATCCTCGCAAGTGCTTTATGGTTGTGGGGAATTTCCAGTCCTTAATGGCTTTAATTTTGTTAGGGTCTACCTTAACACCCTCGTGAGATACAATATGACCCAGATATTCCACCTCTTGTACTTGAAAGAAACATTTGGAGGTTTTTGCATATAATTGTTTCTCCTCCAATAGTTTGAGCACCCTCTCAACATGTTGAACATGATCCTTCCAAGACCTACTGTAGATTAGTATATCATCAAAAAATACTAACACAAATTTTCTAAGGAAGGGTTTGAAAATGGAATTCATCAACCCTTGAAATGTAGAAGGTGCATTGGTAAGGCCAAAAGGCATGACCAAAAATTCATAATGACCCTCATGAGTTCAAAATTATGTTTTCGGAATATCTTCAGTCTTCATTCTAATTTGATGATATCCTGAACGAAGATCCAACTTGGTAAAATAAATTGCTCCATGTAATTCATCCAATAATTCATCAATCACAGGAATGGGAAATTTATCTTTATTAGTGATCTTATCGAGCTCCCTATAATTCAGACACATGCGCCATGATCCATCCTTCTTGTGCACCAATACGACCAAAGCAGAGAAAGAACTTTGACTAGGTTGAATTATACCAGCCTCTAACATTTCTGTAATCATACGTTCAATTTTGCTCTTTTGGACATAAGTATATCTATAAGGTCTGATGTTTGGAGGAACACTTCCTGGAATCAAATGAATAGTAGACGGATCGTTTTAATAGGTGGGAGTCCTTTGGGAGTTTCAAACACCTTAGAATGATTGTCCAAGACTTTTTGGAGATATGGAGAAATAGATGATTTTGATGTTGGAACTTCTAGTGAGCATAATTGTGCAATTACACCTCGTTGTTCTTTCTTCAGAAGCTTTGTCATGACATTATAGCTTATTATCTTTCCCATCTTCCCTGTGATACCTCGTAATTCGACTTCCTTTCCTTCCAAAAACAATTTCAAGAAAATTTCTTGAAAATTAAAAGCTACCATCACCAAAGATTGTAACCATTGTACTCCTAGTACAACATCAACACCCCCCAATGGAATGGAAAGAATTGGACTATTCAATACATATTCCCCCATGGTTAGCTTGATATTACGGTATTTTCTAGAGCAATTTATAGTTCCTCCATTTGCAACCATCACTTGACATTTTGGTGCTGGGTATAGGAAGCAATTCAATTCCTTGGCTATGTTACAATGAACAAAATTATGGGTACTACCCGAATCAATCAACACTATTACTTTTTTCTTCTTGATATGCCCTTCTATATTGAGAGTTTGAGGAGGGGTAATGCCTGTCAATGCATTACACGATATGGTTAGACTCATTTATTCTTTATCTAGGGTTGGTTCCTGGTGTATATCCTCTTATTTTTAAGTTTCTTGTTCATTTTCTTCCTCCTCTTCACAATCTATGTAAAATAATTTATTCTCAACACACTTATGACCTTTAGTGTATTTGCTATCACAACTATAGCAAAGCCCTTTTGCTCTTTTTTCTTACATTTTTTGTGGTGTTGACCTTGTAGGTTGTGGAAGTCTGGGAGTAGCAACACTTCAATATTTATAGATGTGAGTGGTAGGCTTCCTTGTCGCCATAATTTTACATTCAATTTTTCCTTCCAACCATAATGCCTTCTCCAATGAATCAGGTTCCCAAACACGAACCTCATGTTGGATATTATCCTTTAAATTACTTATGAAGACATCAATCATGTGTTCCTCTGGAATATTAATTACCCTTATATTCAATTTTTGGAAGTCCTCAATGTGCTCCACCACTAAACCCTTTGTTTGAGATTTATAAATTGGCTAAAGAAGGTGTTGCTCTTTTTATCCTCATAATGTGCTATCATTTTGATCTGAAAATGGTCTGGATAACTTGTATGTATTCAAGAACCTACCACTCAGTTTAAATTAAAATGATCTAGCTTTTACTTGACAATTTTGTAGAATTATTTACTTGAAAGTGGTGTATGAATTTATACTATTTATGTGTCTTAAATTCATTTGTTCTTGTTGTAATTTAACATGTATGACAGCAACATAATGCAACAAATAATCATTCAAACACAACAACAATTTTAATCTAGGAGTTCACTTGAAATCTCGTGGGCTGCATCTCCTTTGAGCTTGGTCATCTTGACTCAGCTCTTTGGGATTATGGTAAGTTTTTTACAAAGTAAATACTTAATTCCAATGAATACAACAATGATCCAAAGGACTGAAAATACCATAAATATCCCTCTAATGGCTGTCTAAATTCTGCAAACAGCTTTAGGCTCTTGTTGACACGATTCCTTCTATCGGTGCACTAAGCTACTCTGAGCTTATAAATTGAATGAAATCCCTCAGAATTATGTTTCTGTCACTGAAACCACTTCTGTTGTATCCAATACACATCAAACATCAAATACCAACTGAGAAATTTCTCAAATTGAGCACTGCAACCCAAAAATAGGCTATCCTCCACGGTTTTCCCAGGGCTGCCCAAAACTTCACATCAACTTCTTGAGCTGTAGAAGTTTTCAAAATGTTCTGAAACCACTTCCATTGGTTCCAAAATGTTTGAAATAGTGTAATGTCCCAAATTTTTGTGGGACATTAAAAAATTTTGTTTTTGCTTTAGGGGAAGAATAAATGGGTAGGAAAACCCATTGATAATAAAAATTTGAATAAGGAACCCTTGTAATGTGAAAAGGGGTCAATTAAGATCTGGATTTCACACCCCATGTGTGAAAAGAGACAATTTGCAGGTGGATAATTCTAGAAGAAGCCAAGTAACTGTGTAGATAGAGAAGATAAGATTCCCTTGGTGGGCCAGCGCATTTTGCATGAGGAGGAGATCATTCTAGAGAGGAAACCCTAAGGTGTGGGGCCCATGGAAAAGCATCTTTCATTTTTTTAAAAGGAGAACGAAGCAACCATTCTCATTCATGCTTTTGATTATCATTTTGCTTGTCTTCTTAGACAAGTGCATTCTCCAGCTGTTTAACTGAGATGCAGTGTTGCTAGCACTGGGTGTTCCTGGGCGGGAATCCCATCTCTTCCATTGAGTAGCTCTTGGAAGAGCTTGGTATTCATCTGCCCCATATTCTGGCTTGAGGCCAAAGAATTTCATTCAGCTCCAGCGCAGTCTCCATTGGTGGTTGAGTTGTGTAGCTAGGTGTTGCAGCAGAGGGTTTCACAACACCACTTCCGGCATTGTATTTCAGGGGAGGGAGTCTCCATTCCTTTGGGAGATTAGTGAGGGAGTTTATGGTCTTCAATCCATCATCTATGGCATCAAGCCAATCATTTCCATTAGCAGAAAATCATCCTTCTTCCTTGACTGCGCAGATCATAGAGAGAATTTGCAGTGAGGGTTGCAGCATTTTGGTGGGTGGTGAGATCTTCAATGAAAGGATCAGCCTTTCATTTGGAATATGGAATAAAGGAGTTATTTCAGCAAAGGCATCATATTCAGCAAGCTCCTTTCTTTTCCAGTTTCTATTGAAATTTGAGTTGCAGTAGCTGCCCAGCTACTACGGCATTTTGGTAAAAATGCCATTTTGTCTAGTTTCCATCCAATCCTTTTAGAGGATTTTTATATTGTATTTTCAGGGGTTGAAGCCTTGCTCCCGCTTCTTTATTTGAGCTTATATTGTTGTATATTTCATGTTTGTGTATATATTGTTGCAGTACCTCCATAGACTATGCAGTCTTAGTTGAGAATAAACTATGTGAGCAGTGCTTCATCATTCTTATGTACATTATCTCATTGAGACTCTTTGGCTTACTTTAAGTGAGAGATTTCTCAAGAGTTTGTCTACATTTTCTACTGCACATATATTTACAGATTGATTTCATCTTCATATGGCATAGCTCCTTAGCCATAACACTGTCATTTCCTTTGTTGAGCAAAGTGTTGTTGCAGCCCTCTTCATTGAGCCCTTTCCTGAAGATAATAGGTGAAGGAGGCTTGTCTCAAGCTCCTAGGAAGATTTGTTTTGATTCCACTTCAGGATTTCAGCTCCAAACATATATATTTGGAGGATTCCAGACTGGGGATCAAATCTTGTTGCCTCCATTTCTGGGAAATGTGTTTTCCAGGCTTGGATTGCTAGTCATTCCTACTAGGGAATTTCACATATCTATAGACAGAGTTTGCAAAGGGCCAGAAAGCCACCGGATCTCACCCTTCTTAAGAAGGTGACATATCCGGTAAATGCCCCCGCAGTCCATCTCTGGCACAGACTTGTGTTATTTATGAAAAAGGGACATTACAGTGGTATCGGAGCATCTTTCTTGGCTCAGCCTGTGGCCTTCAAAGCCCAAGAAATAGAACAGAATATGAAGAGGATGAGATTGATCTCATCCATTTTTTAGAAGAAGAAGAACCTCCTCAAGGAGGAAGAGTAAACAGAAAATGAAGACCCTTGCACTTCCTATTCTCATCTAGGAAGAAATAAAGAGTTGAGCAGGAGAGAGAATCCATCTCTTGGAAGAAAGGAGAACAAAATACTCACAAGTCTTCTTCCCAGATCCATGCAAGGCACACATGAATATTTCAGAAAGGGTAGGAGGAAGATTGATGGAGAATCTCAAGGAGGGTTCGAAACTGAAGGAAGCCCTAGATTTGCACATGGTGAGGGTAAGCATGCAGCCACACACCATGATGAACAGCGTAGTCAAAGGCCCAACATTCCTGTGAGGAGGATGGAAGAAGGAGGAAAGGTGACTAAGGAGGAAACCCTTAGTGATTTCTTGAAGGCATATGAGTCTCACACTCATGGATTCAGAAATCAGCCCACTTTTTCTGAGTTTTGCAAGAGAAAGGTGAAGGGGAAGAGGCAGCAAGATAGATTTCATCTATCTACTTTTGGAGGTTCACCTTCACATTCAGCCAAATATTGGGTGGAGGAGCCAAACACCTTCCAACAGCAGCACCACATTTCAGAAGAATAAATCATCAAGGTTGCAGCGCTGCATTTGAGAGGTAAGGCTCATGCATGGTGGGAACTTGAGTCCATTTCTTTTGAGAATATTATAGCCTCATCTTATGTGAATTTCACTACGACACTGGTGAATGGATTTGATCATAAAATTCTTGGAACTCATGAGATGGAGTTAACCCAAGGGACTCAAACAAAACCCTTGCATAGAAACGCAGAACCACCTCAAGAAACCATTGGAGGGGCTGAAAAATTGCATCAAGCCTTATTGGAGGCCAAACTTTCATCCCACACCTTTGAGAAACAAACTAGAGAGCTCTCTTTTCCAAAGGTGGATAAAAATATTGGGATGTTTCCCAATTTTATTGCAGAAACAAAGGGCAACAACGCTGCCAAATCTAGAGATCATCTAGTGCCTCATGCAGAGGAGGAAGGAGTTTCTGCTCCAAATAGAGGGATTCTTGTGTCTTTGCAAGAAGGTCCCTAGGATCTCATGCATGGAGATCAAGTCACACTACATGATTCACATGTGCCATGGAAGATGAGGTGTAAAACCATGAAGATTCAGGAAGAAGATAGAGGAGAGACCCAGTACCATGTGATGAGGAGGGCCCATCTCTGTCCATTTTTGGAGGTCATTACACCTAGGAAGATGATTGAGCTGCACAGTGGAAGCATGGATAGGGTTGTTCATCCATGTATTCAGTCATCTTCAAATAAGAATGTCTCATTGAGTGAAGACATCACACCAAGGAGGCCACTGGTTCAGGCGAGGAGGATAGATGCTTCAGACAGTGAGGCACCAATCACTGATTTCAACAGTGTGGATACCTTGGGACAGCTTGTTGCAGCGCTGGGGGTTTTGGGTAAAACCAAAGCAGAGGGTAGCATCCCCTCACTATCATTCTTATCCACTCTCCTTTCAGTACCTGAGCTATGGCAGAGGAAGCAAGGGAGGGATAGCAGCCTTCCCACTTGTACAGTTGGCATGGGAGCAGTATATGCACACTATTATTTGGAGGAATGGGCACAATCACTTCTTTTCCTTGGGAGGAAGAGGAGAGATTCATCTATAAGTTGCTCCCTTTTCATGAGCAGAAAACATGGTAAGGAAAATTTTCATTTATATGATTTACATGTTGATTCCTTAACCATGTATATGCAGGATGATGCTCCAAGGAGGAGCATTCTTTGTCAAAGGCTCTTTGGTCTACTTGGGGCCAAGAGCATAGTTGATGATCATCCCCTTGATGGACTTGGGGGAGATTTGTATTTTGGAGGATATGCTCACCATGCATCATACATCATTTATTTTCTCCAAATGCATGAGGAGAATGTAGTAGCAAACCGGTGGTTGAGGTACCACATCTTTTGTCATTCTCTATTGCAGCTTATGCTCAAGCTGCGTTGCTTGCATATGAGGGATCATTTCCCCACTTTCTCAATACATATGGCAGCCAACATGAATTTCATTATGGCTCTCTATGCTTCTATAGATCACACTTTGATTGGGAGCATGATTGGAAGGAGGACATACAGGATGGATGTGTCCTTTGGGGGAGAAGATCCCCATACTTTTTGCAAGGCATGCTCTAAGGGGAGCATGAGAGATGATGTGGCCACCATAGTGCAGCACTTATTTCTTCTTGGGGTGAGCCATGAGAGTGATGGGGATTCATATGATGGTGTTGACCTCCTTCCCATCACAAAGGAGAGACATTGGGCCAGATTAATTCACAATGGAGGAGGGAAGATCTTTGTAGATCCAAACTTCATCTTGCTATTTGAGGGCAACATTTCTGTAGCCCAAGAGCAGCCTTCACTCTACACTTTTCATGAGTGGAGATGTGAACAGCGTGGGGTAGGCTATGATGCCTACCACTTTCATATTTTTAGCCCACCTTCTTTGTTGGAGCTCAAGGTGGAAGAAGATGTTCAACAGTTGCCTTAGCTGGAGGTGACTAGATTTTTGTGGATGATTGCTTGGGGATGGAGGATTCTCATGAGGGGAATGTTCTTCCCAATTCATTTTGACACCATGCCTCAAGGAGACCTCTAGAAAACACCTTATTGCCTTCTTGAGTACATTCCATGTTCATGATGACAACCACATTGGCTGTTTTACATTACTTGAGAGGAGCAGTATGGAGACTCTATGTTAATATAGCATCTCATTCTTCATGGGGAGTTTATCATGAGAAGATGCTACAGTTGGAGGAGGAGGACATCCTACAGTTCTATCCTTACAAGTTGCTTAAGGGCAAGCAACATTTGGGAGGGGAGGACTGTAATGTCCCAAATTTTTGTGGGACATTAAAAAATTTTGTTTTTGCTTTAGGGGAAGAATAAATGGGTAGGAAAACCCATTGATAATAAAAATATGAATAAGGAACCCTTGTAATGTGAAAAGGGGTCAATTAAGAGCTGAATTTCACATCCCATGTGTGAAAAGAGACAATTTGCAGGTGGATAATTCTAGAAGAAGCCAAGTAACTGCGCAGATAGAGAAGATAAGATTCCCTTGGTGGGCCAACGTAGTTTGCATGAGGAGGAGATCATTATAGAGAGGAAAACCTAAGGTGTGGGGCCCATGGCAAAGCATCTTTCATTTTTTTAAAAGGAGAATGAAGCAGCCATTCTCATTCATGATTTTTATTATCATTTTGCTTGTCTTCTTAGATAAGTGCATTCTCCAGCTGTTTAGCTGAGATGAAGTGCTGCTAGCACTGGGTGTTCCCGGGAGGGAATCCCATATCTTCCATTAAGTAGCTCTTGGAAGAGCTTTTTCTTCATCTGCCCCATATTCTGGCTTGAGGCCAAATCATTTCATTTAGCTCCAGTGCAGTCTCCATTGGTGGTTGAGTTGTGTAGCTGGGTGTTGCAGGGGAGGGTTTCACAACACCACTTTCGGCATTGTATTTTAGGGGAGGGAGTCTCCATTCCTTTGGGAGATTAGTGAAGGATTTTCTTGTCTTCAATACATCATCTTTGGCATCAGGCCAATCATTTACATTAGCATAAAAGCATCCCTCTTCCTTGACTGCGCAAATCATTGAGAGCATTTGCAGTGAGGGTTGCAGCATTTTGGTGGGTGGTGAGATCTTCAATGAAAGGATCTGCCTTTCATTTGGAAGATGGAATAAAGGAGTTATTTCAGCAAAGGCATCATATTCAGCAAGCTCCTTTCTTTTCCAATTTCTATTGAGTTGCAGTAGCTGCCTATCTACTGTGGCATTTTGGTAAAAATGCCATTTTGTCTAGTTTCCATCCAATCCTTTTAGAGGATTGTTGTAATGTATTTTCAGGGGTTGAAGCCTTGCTCCCCCTTCTTTATTTGAGCTTATATTGTTGTATCTTTCATGTTTTTGTATATACTGCTGCAGTACCTCCATAGACTGCGTAGTCTTAGTTGAGAATAAACTATGTGAGCAGTGCTTCATCATTCTTATGTACATTATCTCATTGAGACTCTTTGGCTTACTTTAAGTGAGATATTTCTCAAGAGTTTTTCTACATTTTCTGTTGCACATATATTTAAAGATTGATTTCATCTTGATATGGCATAGCTCCTTAGCCATAACACCGTCATTTCCTTTGTTGAGCAAAGTGTTGTTGCAGCCCTCTTCATTGGGCCCTTTCCTGAAGATAACAGGTGAAGGAGGCTTGTCTCAAGCTCCTAGGAAGATTTGTTTTGAGTCCACTTCAAGATTTCAGCTCCATACATATATATTTGTAGGATTCCAGACCGGGGATCAAATCCTGCTGCCTCCATTTCTGGGAAATGCGTTTTCCAGGCTTGGATTGTTAGTCATTCCTACTAGGGAATTTCACATATTTGTAGACAGATTCTGCAAAGGGCCAGAAAGCCTCCAGATCTCACCCTTCTTAAGAAGGTGACATATCCGGTAGATGCCCCCACAGTCCATCTCTGGCATAGACTTGTGTTATTTCTGAAAAAGGGACATTACAAATAGTCAATTTATACTATTCGTTCATAAAAAATGGCCTCCGGCTGCTCTGGTTTCGCCTCAATCACCAATTGGCACCCCCTGGCTCTAGGGTCAAGGAAAACTTCTCTGCTAATTTTTCGACCTCTAAAAGTCTTTAAAACTTGCTAAAACCTATGTAATTAGATTCAGAATGACGTTTTCAGCCAATAATTACCACTGGTTCACTGCAAATGGTCTCAAGCAGCTTTGGCTAAGCCTTGCACTGCTGCTGGCAAAAGATGGCACTAATGGCCCCTGGAACTTTAATGAAGCTTTTCGGTCTTCAAAATTTCTCTACATGCTCTTCAAACCATTTCATCAGATTCATAACATCTTAATTATCCAATTTAGACTATTGGAACTCTGGAAAAGGGCTCTAGCTCCACTGGCTAGGCCTCAAACTGAATTTGTCTCATAGTGGCCCTGATGGCTCCTTCATCTTCCCTAAAGCAAAAGCCTCTGAATATCACCTCCATTTGACCTGAAACTTATCCAAAAGTGTTCATAAGGTTGAAGAGACCTAAAATTGACTAAAATTTCATCTAATTTGGTTAAATAATGAGAGAGTTACGACCAAAACAACTTTGCCCCAATTTCCTCCACTAAATGTGGGGCAACTGCCAGTTAACTCCACTAAAAGTGGAAGTCCGCCTAAATTTGGGAGCGCCTCTAGAATCTCTGCCATGTTAAACACCACTTAACTGAAGCTTAATTAAATATTAAACCTGATATTAGGCTCCTTAAGTGCTCTTAACATTAAGCTCCCACACTAGTCATATGATGAGGTTCCATGGGAGGAGGGTTGGCCCCTCCCTGCTCCGCCGGACCCACTCGGCATTCAAAGTGCAATAACTTCTTCATACGATGTCCATTTTTTGAACTGTTTGTGGTGCCAGAATTAGGAAGTCGAGACCTATGCAACCATATTAGTTTCAACCCAATCCTATAACTTTGAATTTTGAGCTAATCCTTAGGTCCTTGATCCAGTTCTGATCACATTTCCTCCATAAAAATTGACCAAGTGATAATATTTTTACGGGATAAAAGTCATCAATACCATAAAATGTATTTTTTTCTAAATATAAAGTTGCAATGCGTACCTTTTGTGTGTTTTTCACATTATTGAGATCAAAATATTGCTCCATCTGTAGTATCCATGTTATGGGATCCTTGCCATCAAACTTCCTCATATTGATATTTGGAATATAATGTGTCTTCCATCCAACATTTGAGTTTATGAAATCATAATTAACATTTATTTTTTTTCTCATCATGAGTTTCCTCTACTATCTTTTCGCCATTAGGAATCATTACTTGTATCATCTTTGTTAAACATTCCTTCAAACCTTCCATGTCTGCTTTTAGATAATTTTTCGTGTCTTCCATGTTGTCTTTCATTTTTTATTCGATCTTAAATTCCATGTCTTCCATGCCATTATTCAAACCATCCATCATGTATTTCTTCAAACCTTCCATTTCATTTTTTGTTTCTCTTTGCGATAGCGAAATTTGGTGCACTTGCTCTTGTAATTTTGATATATCATGTTGCACTTCTTCATCTTCATGAGTCATCATAGAGTATTATGAGGGCTTAATGGGTGTTGAATTATTTTTAGGGGGAATTTTAAAACCCAATACTCATATCTATGCTTCAATATGCCCTTGGAATCACTTCAAACTGATTTTTCAAACAAGACTTATGCAATTTGAAAAAAAAAATACACACCTTTTTATTGATTTTTAGGAGCTCGATATTGAAACTGAATTATCTCTGTGATTTTGGATCTTAAATATCTGAAATTTAGTTCTATAGTATCCCTATGAATCTTCTTTCAAATGCCACAAGTTTGACCTTATTTGGATGCTTCAAGGCAAAGTTATGCCCAATCTCCCACAATGACCTAATTATGGATTGGTTCAGTAGAGAGAACTTGTACAGTGTCACTGTATCCTCCTTCGGCTCTAAAATTTATAAACAAAAAATTAAAGTTCGTGCGATTTTGGCCACTTTTTACAGAATTCCAATTCAATGCTCAGAGAAAGAGTTGTGACGATTTTCCCAAGGTCACCTCTTTTAGATGAAATTTGGGGGGCTGAAAAAACCCTAACTTCCACAGATCATATCTCCGCAAATATTGCGAACCAAGATCTGAAATTTTTATAGGACGTTCCTCTGGATTTCAGCTTCACGTGTTAATAATTTCAGCTTCTGAACTTGTAGAAATTTTAATACAACTATGTATTTCCAGGTTCTCCTGATCTAACAATTATATGCCACTGTTAAATACATAATCCTTCTACTTAAATTCTTTCAGAAATTTAATCGCCAATTGCAAACACATGAAGAAAAATCAATCATACATAACACAGATGTTTTTACCAGGAAAGCATGAAGCTAAAAACCCCACTATCATATATTATGTATATATCATGGATCATGAAACAATCTCATACAAAACTCTACTCCAAGATCTCTCAATACAATATACAATTGTCTCAAACTGTCATACAAAAATTGGCATAAGCATGCACCAATTTACTGCCTCCTGACAGCCTACCTCCACTGCGCAATCCTTCTTGATGAATATCCCTGAATGAATTTGATCTTTCCTTGCCTTGACTGCAAAATCCTCATTGGCATCTCCAATGTGTGTTTGATTGCACTTGTGCACCCACTATAGTCACAACTGATAGTCAAACAGACCCTTTCACTTATCTCTCAACTAGGTCTCCACTGGATCTTACATGCATGTAGTTAACAGTAGTAAATCTTCAGTTGCATGTGAGACCACTCTTTTTGAATTAATTAAATAATTAATTCACTGATCTCTCACTAGTGTATCTTTAGTTACAACTAGTTATAGCTAGCACAACTGAGTTTAACTCACTTAACTGAGTTAAACTAAATAACAACTCACATAACTACATATCCAACTCTGTTACAACTTTGTATCACTCAGTTACAATGAATTCCACTCTGCATGTCTCACCAACCAACCTTAGAACTCATAATTCCTTCATTCAACTGGTTTTCCACATCAGTTAACTGAAATCAAGTGCTTCAAGAGAGTAGATTATTATTTATTGTCTAATTATTATCAAGGGTTAATAATAATTGACATACGATCCATATTTAGATATGTGATCTATAAATAGAGTTCGCCCATGCATCTAAAAATAGAATCTCATTTATAAATAGAATTTTCTCAACTAACTATAAATAGACTCTTGCTATAAATAGAATATGCTCAACATTCTAAAAATAGACATACATCTAAAAATAGCCTGCGGGCCCCACCTAGTGTAGGTGCTTAATTTTCACTAGGATCATCATCTTGTTGAATCTCAACACTCCCTCTCAACAAGAAAGGGATTATCCTTCACCCCGATCCTGTCTCTATGGTATTCGAATTTTCTCCTGATGAGCGCCTTCGTCAGAATATTTGCATCTTGATCTTCCGTAGGAATTTATTGAAGCAACATGATCTTCCGCTGCACACAATATCTGATATGATGATACTGGATATCTATATGCTTAGATCTATCATGAAACACAAGATTAATCGAGAGTTTAATGCAACTCTGATTATCACAATGAATCAATGTAGGATCTAAATGAGAACCAAACAAACCAACCAGGATCTTCCTCATACAGATAATCTCACATGAAACTTGACTTGCTACCATGTATTCCGCTTCCGCTGAACTGAGTGCCACAGATCTCTGTTTCCTGCTGTTCTAAGGAACAGCTGTAGATCCGATACTGAAGAACCCTCCTAATGTGCTCTTTCTATCTGTTGGGCTGCCTGCCCAATCTGCATCTGTGAAGCCATGCAACTTCACATCATCCGTCTGTCTATACCATAATCCATACTCAGATGTGATCCTGAGATATCTCAAGACATGCTTGCCCGCCTTCCAAAAGAGCTTGGTAGGCTTAACCATCTCTTGACTAAGTTGGTTCACCGCATAGAATATGTTCGATCTTGTATTAACTAAATACATGAGCAAACCCACCAACTGTTGATAGACAGTAGCATCCAATACCTCTCCAGATGTAGCGTCCTCTTTCCTCCAATTTCTAGGAAGAGGAGTATTCGTGGGTTTGTAGCCCTCCATGTGAAACTTACCGAGTATCTCCCTTACATACTTGCCTTGAGACACAAATAGTTCACCTTCTCGCTGCCATATTTCCAATCCAAGGAAATAGTGAAGGAGGCCCATATCCTTCATCTCGAACTCATTTGTAAGGTACTCCTTGCATGAGTGTATCAACTGCTCATCACCAGTCAGTATTAAATCATCAACATAAAGAATAATGATTAAAATATTACCCTCCAACACAATCTGGTATAGGTTTGCATCCACCTCACTCTTGGTGAAGCCAAGTCCAGTGAAATAGTTATCGATCCGAGTGTACAAAGCACAGGGTGCTTGCTTAAGCCCATACAACACTATTTTGAGTTTGCACACATGCGACTCACTGCTGAAGATCTCAAATCCTTCAGGTTGCTCAATGTACATTTCTTCCTCAATGATACCATTAAGGAACAAAGTCTTCACATCCATATGATGAATGTGCCAACCCATCTGCGCTGAGAGAGCAAGGATGGTCCTTATGGAAGAATACCGTGCGATAGGTGCAAAGGTTTCTTCATAATCAATCCCCTCGATTTGTGAGAAGCCTCAGACCATAAATCTTGCCTTATAATTCTCAACGCTCCCAACAGTGGCTTGCTTTACCTTGTAGATCCATCTTGAACCTACCACTGATTTATCAACTGGCCTTGGAATAATTTCCCAAGCACTATTTCTGACAATGAAGTCATACTCCTCCACCATTGCATCTACCCATGTGGGCTCCTGCACTTCTTCCTGAAAGGAATATGGCTCAATCACAATACATTTTCTCATGAGAGCCATGTATCCAGTGAGTCGATCAAGAGATTGTCTTTGTCTGCGCTGTGAAGTAGGAACTCCTACATTATGTGTCGCATCAAGCTTTAGCCTCTCAGTTTTTGTGGTACACCTTCTGCTAGTTCTGATGTTTGGCTCTACATGAGTGGACTCCTCCACTCCATGAACCTCCTCCTGTGGTTGATCCACATCTAGAGACTCATCTTTGGGAACAAGCAGTTCCTCCTCTGCATGCAAGTCTAGCTCCATCTCAAGCGACAACTTCATGGCTTTCTCCTCATTGAATTTTATATCTCGTTGCACCACAGTCAATCGATTGTTTGGAAAATATACACGATAATTATGGGGTGTTTCTGTGTACCCCAAAAATATCCCAACTTCAGCAGTTGGCTCCAGCTTCTTCCGGGCATTCCTGGTCACATGCACATAAACATATGAGCCAAAAATCTTAAAGTGAGAAACATCCGGTTTCTTACCAGTAAAATATTCTTCAGGTGTACTCATGCCAAGTAATCTATGAGGACAACGGTTTTTCACATAAACTGCGGTGTTGCATGTTTCTGCCCACAAGTGAATTGGTAGGCCCTGATCATGCAGCATAGCTTGTGCAACACCTATGATCGTTATGTTCTTCCTCTCCATGACCCCATTATGCTGTGGGTTATGAGGCACTATAAGTTCTCTTCAAATTGATTCTTTGCTACAGAAGTCTTTGAATTCGTTCGAGATATATTCACCACCATTATCACTCCGCAGAGCCTTCACTTGCTTCTCCAACTCTTTCACCACCAATGCTTTAAACTCACAGAACTTTGAGAATGTTTGATCTTTCCTCTACATGAAGAAGATCCAACATCTACGAGAATAGTCATCAACAAAAATAACATAATACTTGTGTTTTGTTGTTGAAGCAACCAAGAATGGCCCACACACATCTGTGTGAACTCTCTCTAGGATCAGCGAAGCACGATTCTCCTTTTCATGAAAGGTGGTCTTCACAAACTTACCCATAGTACATCCCTTGCAATGATCTAACTGTGCAAGTGTACCCTTGGGAAGTCCAGTAGAAATCTGCTGCAATATTTTCAGGGCGCCATGGTGAAGATGGCCCAATCTCCTGTGCCATAATTCGTCCTCATTCTGCCTCACCACTTCTTCTTCTTTTCCCACCATTGCAGCGCAGCCATTTACCTCCAACTTGTAGAGATACTTGACTTGAATCGCTATCCTCTTGGCTTGAACCGTTGTTTTATGTCGTAGGAAATATTTTCCATCGCTGAAAACAACATCATCTCTGTCCTCCAACATCGCGACTGAGACCAAGTTTTTCTTCAGACCTGGAACATGCATAACATCTTTCAACAGAAATGGTTTACCTAACTTCCTCTCAAAGGTAATGGTACCAATGTCGGTTGCACTGTATCGTCCATCATCGCCCATCTCTATATGCATTTGGAGATCTTTCTCCTCCAAGTCACTGAAAATCTCCTTATCTCTCGTCATGTGGAAGGAAGCACCACTATCAAGATACCACATAGATCCAATTGCACTTGAAACCAAGCATGCGATCAAAGAGAAATAAAGTTCAAATTGCGAGGCAAGGGCCTCACTAGCTGTAGCTCCAACAACCTTCTTGTTCTTCTTTTTTCTGTGGGCAGTTAGTGGCAAGATGCCCATGTTCATGACAGTGAAAACACTTCACCTTGGACAAATCCAGCTTCTAACCTTTAGCCTCGGATTTTGAGTGGAATTTCTTCCCCTTCCCTTTCCTTTCTTCGGCAGCCAAAGCACAATAATCTTCATCATCATGATTTGATGAAGAGCCATCCTTGGTGTTCCGCCTAAACCCCTCCTGCACTAGATCCGACCATATTCATTCCCAATCCGACAGTTTTTCCCATCGTTGACAGAGTCTTGATAACTGTGCCAACTCTTAGGAAGTCCCAAGAGAGCCAAAATCACCAAATCATCATCAACAACCGTGATTCCCACACTCCCTAGTTCATCTTGACATTGGACAAACTTTGTGAGATACTTGGGAATATTGTCTCCCTTCTCCATTTTGATCTTTCTGAGTTTATCCTTCAGCGCCAATTTCTTATGGTCGCTACTGCTTTGGAAAAGATCCGTCAAAGCCTTCCACATTGCAAATGGAGTGGATTTCCCATGAAGGCTTGAGACAATATGGTCTCTCACACCTTCCAATAGAACCCTTCTCATCTTCTCTACTTTCTTTTGCTAGGCATCAAGTAATGCAGCATCCGTCGAAGTGGGCTTAGGAACATCGCTATCGATGAACTCCTTCAAGCCATTATCTTCAAGCACCACCTCCATCCTATCCTTCCATGCAATGTAGTTCGAGCTTTCCTCGAGTGCATACTCTATCCACAAACCATTGAAATCCATTTCGATGTTTACTCAACTGTCACACCAAGAAATTCTTGCAGCAAATTCGAATTATTTCCACCAACAAACTCAACTACTGCTTCAATTTTGAAATCTTCTCTGCTCTAATACCATGTAGAAATTTTAATACAATTATCTATTGCCAAATTCTCCTGATCTAACAATTATATGCCACTATTAAATACATAATCCTTCTACTTAAATTCTTGCGGAAATTTAATCGCCAATTGCAAACACATGAAGAAAAATCAATTACACATAACACAAATGTTTTTATCGGGAAAGCATAAAGCTAAAAACCCCACTATCATATATTATGCATATATCATGGATCATGAAACAATATCATATAAAAATCTACTCCAAGAGCTCTCAGTACAAAATACAATCGTCTCACACTGTCATACAAAAATTGGCATAAGGATGCACCAATTTACTGCCTCCTGACAGCCTGCCTCCACTGTGCAATCCCTGCTGATGAAGATCCGTGAATGAATTCGATCTCGCCTTGCCTTGACTATGCAATCCTCATTGGAATCTCCAATGTGTGTTTGGTTGCACTTGTTCACCCACTATAGTCATGACTGATAGTCAAACAGACCCTTTCACCTATCTCTCAGCTGGGTCTCCACTGGATCTAACATGCATGTAGTTAACAGTAGTATTTATTCAGTTGCATGTGAGACCACTGCTTGTGAATTAATTAAATAATTTATTTATTGATCTCTCACTAGTGTATCCTTAGTTACAACTAGTTACAACTAGCACAACTGAGTTTAACTCACTTAACTGAGTTAAACTAAATAACAACTCACATTACTACACATCCAACTCTGTTACAACTTTGTATCACTCAGTTACAATGAAGTCCACTCTGCATGTCCCACCAACCAACCTTAGAACTTGTGATTGCTTCAGTCAACTGGTTTTCCACATCAGTTAACTGAAATCAAGTGCTTCAAGAGAATAGATTATTATTTATTGTCTAATTATTATTAAGGACTAATAATAATTGACATGCGATCTATAAATAGACTTCGCACATGCATCTAAAAATAGAATCTCATCTATAAATAGAATTTTCTCAACCATCTATAAATAGACTCCCGCTATAAATAGAATATGATCAACATTATAAAAATAGACATACACCTAAAAATAGCCCGTGGGCCCCACCTAGTGTAGGTGCTTAATTTTCACTAGGATCATCATCTTGTTGAATATCAACAGAACCTTCGTAGACAAAAATTTATAGCGAAAATGCCACAATGACCTGTTTGGAGCAGAAAAACCCTAGAATCCAAATCTTTGATACCAAATGTTATGAAACGAGCTCCAAAAATAGAAGAAAAGAGAGATCAACACCTTAAAATTCAACCACTTCGAGGGGACAACCTCCTTTACATTACATAAATTAACAATTCTTGGATGATACAAAAGACAAAACCTCCTTCTATATATAGGAGTCCATAGGGTCACAATATAATCCTAGCTGACCTAATAATACTAATGTAAGGGCACAATAATAACAATATGGGGGTTAGAGGGGTACAAAAATAACAATAAGTGGATTACACTAACAACAATAAGGGACTACACTAGTAATCTAGGGACCTAACATGAGGAAATAACAGAAAAACCAAATTGGACAGAATAGAAACCCTCCAATGCAGGAGACAGATAATCCATATCATAACAACGCCATGCAAGGTCCTTACAACACCATGCAAGGTCCTTACAGTGCCATGAAAAACCATAATAGAGCCTACAAAGCTAATAACTCCATACAAAACCTAAGCAAAACTCAAAATAGTCAAAAGCAGTAGCAACATTGAGAAGGCGAAGACGGTTATGAATTATACCCTTTGCGTGAAGATAAATGACCGCAATTCCTACAAAAAATCCATCATTGAAATACTGAACATAGAACCCACTAACTTATTTCCATTCTAGGCTATCTGCAATGAAAATTTCTAACTTTCGGGAAGAAAAATATTTACATTTAAAAAAACACAGGTAATCTAGAGAGACCGGGATCTTCCTCTCCACAGAATGAAAACAAGAAGCATGTTTCATGGCAGAAGTGGAAGGGGAATTTAATACATAAACCATGTAATCCGCAACTATACATTAAAGTAGATACAAGTAATCTAAAAAGACCAGAATCCTCCTTTTCATTGAACGAAAACTGGAAACATGTTTCATGGCAGATATGAGAGGAGAATTTGATATATACCGTCACCGATGACACGCTGAAGGTGGAAAAGTTCTCCCTCGACTGTTGAACTGCTTTTTGTTACTATGCGCGCGACTAAAAACTAACCACCAGGAAATGGCGAGGAGGATGTACATAACTCGCTTCCACCTCGCACGTTGGCGCTTTCCCCCAAACATTCCTAAAAACCCACCTATCGCGCCTGGCTGTTCTACATTGTTATTTAAAGCCCTCAATAATCTCAGTGGGTGGATCCGCTCATCACTGCTTGCTCTCATCATCCTCGACTTTGGTGTGATGGTTGGCGCATGCTTCCTCCATGTACATTCACCTCATCTTCGTATATGGCCCCATGCGTGGCCAGTTGGCACCTCGATCGGGGGTTTTGGTTTGTGTTTTTATCCTAATCTCAGTTTTGGTTTGCGAGGTTATCCCAATCCCGATTTACAATTTCCTACAACATTGAAATACCTAGTTCCTGTATGGTTTGCTCCCATGAGTTATCGATAACCCTGTCTTGGTTGATGCATCTCCAATTTTTCAGGAAATTGACTACCTTATTACCTGATCTTCTTACATGGAGCGGGTTTATAGCTTAATTTAACCATAATCTCCTTAATCTCCTGGATCAGTCTAGTTGTTCGCTAGCTACTGCTAATATGATCTCATCGTGCTCCTTTCTACAACTTCTGGAGGATACCAGTGACCATAGTCAAGTCTCCTTCCACCTCGAGTCGATGATATTGTTCTCTACTTGAAATTATCAGCCCTTGTTTTGCCGCATTCAATTCAAACTCATTATTACAAGCATGTCCCAGATCCATGGCGTAATTCCGCAAAACATGACCCTCATAGTCTCGAAAAATCCCCTCTGCCCCTGCTTGACCTGGGCTACCCTTCGAAGCCCCATCATAACTTAGTTTTATAAAGCCATGCTGAGGAGGTTTGAACTTATCCCTAACCTGAAAGTCTATTAGTTTGGGTTTCCTTGAAGGTCGTATCAACATCTGGGCTTTAAGATTTAACTGATTGAGATTCCATACCTCCTTACCCTATGTTGTTCAATCCTCCCGTGTCCATTTTTTAGCTAGGATAGTCTCCTGTATATTTTTAACTGTGGTTTTTCCATATTTCAGTGTTGCCGCTTTTCATCACGGAACATTATGATTTTCCTCTCGTTCCAAACTGCCCGGAGTAGGAACCCAACTGACAATGACCACGCTCTATTTACAATCGTATTCTAGTATCCTCCTATTCTCCAGTTTTTTATTGTATGTTGGATGCTTTCTTTATTTCTATCAGATTGTTGGAACAAAGTAAATAGATTATGCCACATAATGTCAGCAATAGATCAGTTGTTGAGAATATGTTCCAAATTTTCTGTGTTCTCTCCACACATCACACAAATTGAGGGGCCAGGCATTCCTCATCTCTACAATTGGTCCCAGGTAAGTATCCTTCCGTTCCCAACAACCCATAAAAAATATTCAATTTTAGGCTAGTGTTTTCTTGACCATTTTTTTTGCCATAGTCTATTGTCTGGGGCTTGTACATTATTAGATTTTATCTGATAATCTTCTTTAGCTGTAAACATGCCCTTCGTGTTGTACCCCCATCGAAGGATATCACTCCCTGTAAGAATAGGTAATTTCCTAGATTTTAGTTCTTTCTCCATGTTTCCCCATTGTTGTGTGTCCGGGGCCTATTGCCAATGATGCTTCCGCTTCCATCTCCTCCAATACTGATCATTCTATTCCTCCCAATAGTGATTTACCAATTTGGAATTTTCCTGATTTGTAAAAAGGAAAATTTCCACTAGATCAAGCCTGCTGTATAATTTTTCTCTTTGTTTCCAGGATTCTTTCCAATATCGAGTTGTGTTACCACCCCTGATCTCCCAGAAGTTGTGGTCTCCAATGAGATACCTGTTCACAGAAGCCAAGTTCCATATTCCTAATCCTTGTTGATGTGATAGAGTGAGTCCAGCCCCCCAAAAATTCAGGCCTTTGAGGGATCCGACAGCCACCTGGTGCTTGATATATCTACCTAACACTTCCACTGCAATAATGAACAGAAACGGGGACAAAGGGTCTCCCTGTCTCAGACCTCAGGAGGCATTGAAAGGGTCAAAGGGGCATCCATTAATAAAGATAGAGAAATCGGGGGTAGAGATAAAGGATAGGATCCATTGAATCCATCTTTGATCGAAACCATAGGCCTAAAAGATATTTTGGAGGTAGGTCCAGTTGAGGCGATCATAGGCTTTAGCAATATCCAATTTTATCATCATACCTTTACCTTTAAGAGTACGAAGGGAATGAATGGCTTCCTGGGCAGTTACAATCCCATCCAGGATTTTTCTACCTTTTACAAACCCAGATTGTTTAGGAGAGATAAGAGAAGGAAGCATAGGTTTTAGCCTATTCACCATGATTGTGGACAAGATCTTATAGATGACATTACAGAGGGAAATGGGTCTGAACCCCGACGGAACATTGCAATTCTCATAATTCAAGGTTAAATATTTAAAAGTAGAGTTCAGGGCAGGGTATACCTATCTTTTCCTTTGTGAATCCTTAACCAGGTCAATAATATATTTTTCAATAAAGGACCAAGTTGCTTGAAATAATTCCGCAGTGAAGCCATCTGGTCCCGGTGCCTTTTTTTTTGCTAAGCCCTTAACCACTTCCTCCACTTCCTCAAGAGTGATTTCCCTGAGCAAGGCTAGGTTATGCTCTCCGTTAACTACATTAGGAATGAATTTCTTGATTTGAGTGATGGCTTCCATTCTATTTTGATAAGGTTCTGTGAGAATTTCCTGGAAATGGTTCACCAATATCACTTCCAAATCCTGATGTTAGACAAGTCTATTTCCTGCAGGGTATTTAAGAGAGAATATATGATTGTGTTGCCTTCTTTGAATCATTTTTTTATGGAAAAAAATAGAATTTTTGTCCCCTTCTCTTAGCCATTGAATTATAGATTTTTGTTTCCATAAAATTTCTTCTTGTTTTCGTCGTTCTTCTAATTTTCTGATTAGGATACCTTCCTCCTTAACAAGGGCCACATATCTCCCCTGTAGGATCATCTGTTGTTGGATTTGCTGCATATGACCCTGTAGTTTTTCCTTGTCTTGAAGTATGTTTCCAACTTTAGTCTTATTCCATTTCTTGATTTTTCGTTTTGTGACTTTGAGTTTGAGTTGAAACGTATGCTTTCTATTTCTACCTATAACCCTGCTTTCTTCCCAACAACTTTTAACTTTATCAATAAAGGTCAGATCTCTCAACCAAAAAACTTCAAATATGCAAGGTCGTTTCTTATTTCTCTGGTTCATGTCCACCTCCAAGCATATGGGCCAATGATCTGATCCCATGCAAGGAAGAATTGAAGCTTCATAAAACACATCCAAGATGATGAGCTCTTCAGATAGTAAGAATATATCCAGACGAGAGGCTACTTAATGAGCCCTTCCTCTCCTGTGATTCCATGTGAATTTACCATTGACAGTAGGTATGTCCACCAATCAGAGGTCTGATATCATATCATGAAATAGTTCCATTTCCATCTCGTTTATGCAAATTCCTCCTTTTTTCTCCTCAATTTGCTTAATCATATTAAAATCTCCTCCCATTAACTAGTAATTCTCATTGTGAAGAGTTTTTATATTTCTTATGCTATCTATAAAAGCATGTTTATCTCGTGGAATATGCAGGCCATATATTGATGAAAATGAGATCCATTCTTTCGTCCCAATTAGTCTAAACCTTCCAGTTAGGATACACAGTAGACCAATCCATCCTTCCACCATAACATCTTTCAGGTTCCAAAGTACCACGATACCTCCTACACTTACTCGTGAATCAATAGCCATTACTTAAGATCTAGGGTTTAAGTGGTGAATAATTTCTTCTAATCTTAAACTCGAAAATTTGGTTTCCTGAAGGAGAACCAGTTGCGGTTTTAATGTCTTCAATATTTCTTGCATGTATCTCTATTTTCCTTTACTGTTAAGGACCATCACGTTCCAAGAGATCACTATCATTGGGGAATTTTATGAATTTTTTGAAATACCGTTGTAAGCGGTATTACATGTCCTAAATTAACTAACATTTCCCCAACTGTCTAAATAGACTCTTGCAAAGTTTTCCTGCCTTTATTTTTCCTTGTTTTAGTCTTGGGATTGGTTTCTTGACTGCTTCAATGAGGGGTGTTGGGCATATTTTCCATTTCAACTTGTATTCATGCCTGGGAGCTTAGATATTGCTCAAAAATTTCTTTTTATAGAGTCTTTTGATCATTGAGGATAAATCTATCATCAAGATTTCTCCATTCTTGCAACAATTTCTTCATAACCAATTCCTCCTTAGTTCATCCTTGGTGATGTCTACCTCCATGTCTGCTTGGTCTAGAGGACGAGACTGATCCTATTTTTCATGAAACTCTAATGGGGCTTTTCATTTGCCCTTCGAATATTTTGGATTAAGATTACTGGGTCCTTCCTCATGCACATGTTCAACTTCCCTGCCACTTTCTCCTATTTCTTGTAAAATTTCAAATATATTTTGATTTATTTTCTATGTAGTTTGATTGCTTTGCTGGTTTTCATGTCATTTACCAGCTCTTTTTTTACTTGTAACCATTTTAAATCCCTCTTCATTCTCTGTGGGTATTCCCCCTCCATCTGGTTTCTTTCCTTCCTGTTGTTCTAGGTTATTGAGAGGGAAATTTTTAAAAACATGGCCATATTTATGGCATCTTATACATCTAAAAGCGACATGTTAATATTATATAAGCTACTTCCATACATCCCCTTCATATTCCAGTTCTATTGATTCAGGGAGCGGCTCAGTAATATTCATATAAACGCAGATTCGGGTAAAAGAAGTATACCTTTCCCGGCGTGTCGTTTCAGCTATCTTCAAAAATCTCCCAAGTGAATTTCCAATACCTTCTAGTATCTTTGGATCCTAGAATTCCACAGGTAAAGAAAATAATCGTACCCAAATTGGAGCCGACAGGAAGTGTTCTTGATCTGAATTGTAACATTCCTCCCATTGCCGAAGAAACAGACTTTCATTGTAGTAAAAGTATGGTCCTCCTTTGAAAATCCTTTCTTTGTCCAAAAGGTTTGTAAATATCACTATAAAGAACCCCCTAGCCCAAAACTTGATATAAATGTGCCCTTTCGATTGCCACCTTAGTTGAATCCATTTTAGAAAATATTTCTCAGTTGGCCAAATTCATATGAATATACAGAGTAAGGCATGGCCATCAGTACTGGTATAGCTTATTGGTTGGAATGACAAAGCAAGGCTTCTTTGTGGCTCTTGGTAGGCATTGCCCTCTAATTTTTTCCTACCATTGGGCCCCCAACATTGGACCCGTATTAAGGCTGCCCCCCCTATAGGCCTGACTTCTTTCCACTATAATCTCTTGTCATTATATTTATGTAGGAGGGAATCTCACCTCCTTGCAAACGACGTCATGCTACCTTTCTGTCGAGTTGCAGTAGCCCTACTCCCTCATTCTCCGCATTGTCAGATGGTCTGTCTCAGAACCCTAGCTTCATCTCCTTAGAACCCCTTAGAATTTCAATACAGTATTCATAATTTAGTTGTTATTCAAGGAAAACCATGCCACTTAAAATTAGTCAGGTCCTTAAGGGAGAAGGTTTTTACTCTTGCTAATGCCTCTAGGTCTTCCGTCGTTAACCTATTTCCTTAATATAAAAAAATATCTCCTAACAAAAAAAACAACTTTAACCAGACCTAACTAAACTTAACTTAACTGAGAACAAAATCAATTTAAAAATAATATTTTTATCATTTTTTTAATATTATAAAAATAATATTTATTATAATTTTAATGTTTTTTTTTCCTCTGAAAAAATCGAACTTTCCATTAATAATGAGAAGTTACATCATATATGCATTTAAGCATTCCATATGAAGAGTTGATCACCATTTAAGGTAGCAGACTAGACTAACCATAAAACTGTGAACAGTCCAAAAAAGAATCACTATAAATAGTAAATGGATACAAAACCAAAATAATGGCCTCCCCATAGGGGAAAACAACCCAAAATAACCACAAAATATAACCAGTCTCAAAAAATTGTTGTCCAATGGAACCAGTAAAAGTTTTTATATATACAACCTCTATGTACAATAATTAATAGATAATCCAAAAAACTTAAAAAACATAGGCCTTTGTTTAGTAATGTCGGGTGTCTGGAAAAATCCATCCGTCTTTTTTGTTATACTCCACGAGTCCAAAACCTGTTGAGTGCCATCTTTAGAAAGCCTATTAGCATATGAGTTTTGTTCCCTGTAAATGTGGCATACAGTAATAAAATCAAAAGATAACTTTAAAACATGTATTTATTCAAAAATAAGAACCAAAATATAATTTTGATATCTCTCAGAGCAAATCAAAAGATAACTTTAAAACATGTATTTCTTCAAGAATCAGAACCAAAATATAATTTTGATATCTCTCAGAGTTGTTGAGCCAGTTAATAACATTCATAGATTCTACAAAAAAAATTATAGAACCAATACCCAAATGGATGAGCCAACATAGAAGGATTTTTAGGGTGACAAGTTCTGCAAAGTTATTTGTTCTAGTGCCAATACCCACAAAAGCTTCAATTTTCCAATTTTGATTTAGACGGACCACCATTCCTACACCACATTTGTTTTGATCATCTGAGGCACTATCAAAGTAGGCCCAGGGAATGTCGTGATTACTCTGTTCCATGGAGATGTTTCAAGGATGTATGACATGATCTATTGTGGGTATCAGAGAGAAAATTGAAGCGCATTCCATAGCAACCATCAAGGGAGAGATAAGTGGTTCATTAAAAATACCCTTGTTTCTAGCCAACCAAACTCCCCAAGCAATAATTAACGAGATATTCCTGACATTTTCATTAGAGACATAATGCCACCAACCATGCCAAGCATCCACACAGTTATTTCCATTCCATCTAGAATGAATTCCAAGCAGAGATACTATATGATCCCAAATTTTTTGTGAGAATCTACATTTTAAGAATAGGTGCTCAAAAGTTTCTTTAGCATCCTTGTAGAGCGTACACCACCCAGGCCCATGAATATTCCGATTTTGTAAGAAATCCCATGTTGGCACTTTATTTTTAAGGATGCACCAAAAAACGAGTCTTGATTTGGTCGGGAAGCTTAGATTCCATACTTTCTTATACCACCAAACTTGTTCATCCCAACCCCAACCCTTCATCAAATATTAATAACCGGCCTTTGGAGAGTATATGCTAAATTTTTCATGAATCCATCAGAGTGAATCTAGAAAGTCTTTTAACCTAAGCTTTGAATGTAAAAGCTCTTGAATATAGGTGTGCCATTCCTGCCACCGTTATTGAGAAACCTGGATCTCCCCATCCAGTTTCCACCCCTACTGCCACATGGTGGTAGCCTCCAGATTTTCAATCTGAGATAGAAAGTAGAACCCTTTTGATTTTAGTTCCTCCAATAATTCCTTTGAGAGAACATAGTTTTCATTGCACCCCACCCATGTATCCATGCTAATTATGCACTTTTCCCCATTGTCAACCTACCATGACAAGCATTCTTCCACTAGACTTAAAGAGGAAATGGTAGAATTCCACATAAATAAATAATTTGTAGAGTTTTTCCTTTGAATCCCAATCCAATCATCCATAGAGGTCGGGTCTATATATTTTCATTTTACAACAGTTGTCTAAAGGTTGTCTTAAGTCAAGAGCCTCCAACCCAACTTTGCTACAAGGGAGGTAGAAAAAAATTAAATATCCTTAATGATCCAGGTGGATATTGGTGGACACCCACCTATTCCATTTGGTGCCCCGCCATTGTTTCTTTCAGTTTTTCAGTTTCCTTAATTGTAGCACAATTTACTATTTTTGGCAGTTTTTCAGGTCGTGAACTTCCGGAGTCATTTTAAGGCCCTAATGAAGTCTTTTGGGAAATATGGGACCAGCATGGCTCTTTCAATGATTTTGGTCACTCAAAATTTGTATTCCTCGAATATATCTTTCTAACGAGGTATTTTTCACGTCAAACAAATATCGTATGCCAAAGTTACATCCCCGGGAAGTTGATGTACAAATTTACCCAAACGGTGCCCATAGTTTTGGTGCTTCATCTCATAGGGTTAGGTTTTTGGATGCTTAGGGTTATCCCATGTTGTTGAATAATAAAGAGGCCCTTGAGCCTCATTGTAACATAGTTCAGAGGCTTGTAGCTAGAGATAAGCTACCAGTAAGCAAGTTTATTTTCATTCTGTTTGTAAGCATATTTTAGTTATTTAATATTAATGAAATGAAATTTTATTTCCACTGCATATTTATAATTATGGTTATCTTCGTATTCTATTGCATTCTTGTATAAATCTAGATCAGTGTTATCAGATCGACCTACTCTTTCTCTGTTTTTATTTGCATGTCCCCAACGAGGTTAGGGTATAAGGAGTTAGGGATCGATCTGGTTGAACCCTTGCAAGATCATCCTCGCAAACCCTGATGACCTCCGATGGTGGAAGAAAAGAAAGATGAGGGACCAGGATATCCTATCAATTTTTTTATTGAGGAGGCCCTCGAGAAAAAGAGGAATGCGATGATGGATGACTTTGTCCATATCCTTCAATGGCTTCCCACCAGTGGCACATCTACATCCAACAGCCACTATGGAGGCGCCACTCCTTTCAAGGTACAATTTTTTAGGGTCCCGTGATTTGGCTGATTGGCAAGCCAAATGACATTGTAATATCAAACCAGTCTTTGGAGCCCAAGGACCTAGCCTTCCTGGACTCAGAGAGGGCTCTCTCTATTTGTGTAAGGGATATCTGTGTGTTTTCTTATTGTGTTCTTGATTTTAGGCTAGTTATGAAGGAGGTTTTTGGTTTTGGTTTTTAGGTTGTGAGGGATGAACTAATCAAAGACTAAGATAGGTAAAAATATGTGGGATCAACTGGGCTATGGGGTCGAAAAGGTTAAGAAAGCTTTCAGATCGTGATACAAGGTTGTTGAAGGGCCGATTTGATTCAAGGTAAAATGGATCTTCGGGTAAAATGGAGTGAGATGGACATTAAATTTATGAAGAACAAAGGATTTCAAACATAAATAGTTTTAATAGCTGACATAAACATGGTAGGGCTAACCATTAATCATGAGAAATGTAACTATAAACTGATCGATGCATAGAAATAAACATTCAAGCCATGCATAGAGATATATGACTCTCTAAATTTAGGAAATGGCTATCAGACTTTGGGGAAATAAATTCAAGACAAACAAACAACTTAAATCACTATGAAGGAACGCCTAAGCATAGTATTTCAAGCTATTGGGCACTTTGAAAGCAAGATTGCATAGTTTTAGGCAAAGGGCAAGATTAGTACAAGACCTCCTTGGTTCAACAAATGACAATCAAACAATCAAAGAAAGGTTTCAGAGGTGGAGCTATGACTAGCCATGAGTAAGTAGGGCATACCATGAATCATACTTAGCATGCATAAAACCATAAATGAAACAAGCAAACAATTTCTTCAGTTATCAAAGAGCAATCAAGGATTCTTTGATATGACTAAGAAGGAAGAAAACATAGAAGCTATAAAGAAACAAGAAATTTGAGGTGCCTCCAAGGGCATGTCTCAAATCTATTCTCTACTGTCTTATAGCAAGCAAGAACATGGAAATATGAATGAAAACTAAGAAGCAAAACAGAGAGGGACACTATACCATTTTACCAAGTCATGGAATCCAACAACAAACCTCCTTCATCATCCAAAAAAACATTCAAGAAACTATTTAATGCATGAGACAAGTGTTTCTTCCAAGCTTGTATAACCATATATTGCTTCTATTCATCAAGTTTAGCCTTGTTTACAATGAAAGCCTTTGGAATATATAGGCCAATATGAGGGAAAACCTCCTAGTTCAACTTGCAATCTCATTGGCCTATCCAAAATATCTGATTTTGTCCTTGAGGCTTTGCAAAGCCCAAGGCACAAAATATCTAATAAAATATCTCAAAAATGCTAAAAAAGGAAAATAAATTGATTTTTCCTAACTAACCATGCACAAAAATAGCTAAATGCACATGAGGAAAAGTCACTTTTGAAAGGTACATTTTTCACAAAAATACTTAAGAAATACACCAGCAGAAAGTCCTCTGACTTGCTGGCAACTTTTGGAGGCCTTCCCGATGTCAAAAAGAGGCCTGTGATGGCTCGTTGGAAAGCTATGAATGTATATTTTTTGAATTTTTCTCCAAAATGACCAATAGAAGTCCATAAAAAACTAACCTGTGTGTAAAAACCCAAAAAATAGACCTTGTTGATAAACGGGGCAGAGTGTAGAAAAAGTGAGTGTTTTTTGCCATTTTGGGGGAGAAAATCATCTTCAATTTATTTGAAAATCACTGAGTATATGCCCATAAAATTATGGCATCCAATGATACCATTTTCATCCTTTGAGGATGCCCCAAACAGAAATGGAAATGCCCATGAGTTTTAGCCAAAAACCCAAAAATGACAAAAAACCAAAACTTGTTGAATTTCACCTAATTTTGGCGAGCATGGCCCTCAAGGGTTTTCAGAAACATGCTGTGAATATGAGGCCAAAATTTGTAGCCTTGATGTGTCTTTCTTCAATTTTGGTGTCGGGCGCCTCCTTTGAGCCTCCTTGAGTTTTTCCTGCGTGGCCTTCAATTTCCACCGGGAAAACTGATTGAGCTTCTTATAGTGCCCGGTCATCCTCCGTTGAAGGTCCAAATCTCTATTTTCCTTCTCCAACTTCTTTTCCAAGTGATCATTTACCCTCTCAAGCCATGCTTCTCGATTGTTCTCTATCTCTTGGGCGAACAAAGTAGTGAGAGGAGTAGACTGGAGAAGGGCAGCCTCTTCCTCCTTTTGTTTCTCAAGGGCTCTTTTGAGTCCCATGGTTCTTGGCCTCTTTCTCCTGGGCTGAGCTTCATCTTCACTCTCATCGAACTCACCCATGAGTTCTTCCAATCTAACTTGTGCCTTGGAGGCCTCCTTTTTGTATTTGATGGCCCGTGTCTCATATACCGCCATATGGACACTCATCTGTTTGTTTTGAATTTGCAAAAAGTGATTGAAGTTTCTAGCCCTCTCTAGATCAGTCCTCAAAGCATCAATTTGGCTTTCTCTATTGATCAATAGAGTTTCTAAGATTCGAGCCTCATTATCACTATCATCACTTTGGATTTGAATTATGTCGAAGCCCCTCTCCTTTTCATGGCTGCTTTCTTCTTTCTCCTTCCCCTTGATTTGGGTGGTTCTTTTGGTCTTCCTCCTCTTGGGCAATTAAACAATGGGCTTCTTGGGAAATTTCCCCTTGCTTTGGAGGACCCTAGTAACATTTGGAGTTATAGTTTTAGGCACCCTTTTCCTTGATGTCTGGGGCTTGGCCACTTTTGGAGAAGAGAGCATGGCCCCTTTCCTAGGAGAGGCAGCTAGCACATGCTCTATTGGCTCTTTGCCCTTGTTACTTTCTTCATCACTCTTGCCACTGTCTTGAGTTTCTTCATGGATGCCTTGACTGTCCTCTTGCATTTATTTTTGAGGGCTGCCCTCCTCACTATGCTACACCTCTTCATCATGTTGTTCTTCTTCTTCATGAGGCTGCCTTTCCTCACTGTGCTACACCTCTTTATCATGCTGCCCTTCCTTATCTTGCTGCTGTTCATCATCATGTGGCTGCCTTTCCTCACTGTGCTGCACCTGTTCATCATGTTGCCCTTCCTTATCTTGCTATTTTTTATCATCATGTTGCTCATCATCATCTTCCTCTTCATCACGCCCTTCTCCATCATGCCCTTCTTCCCCTTGCTGCTCTGCCTCACTGTGCTACACCTCTTCATAATGCTGCTGTTCTTCTTCATGAGGCTTCCTTTCCTCACTGTGCTGTACCTCTTTATCATGCTTCCCTTCCTTAGCTTGCTGTTTTTCATCATCATGTGGTTGCCTTTCCTCACTTTGCTGCACCTATTCATCATGCTGCCCTTCCTTATCTTGCCGTTGTTTATCATCATGCTGCTCATCATCGTCTTCCTCTTCATCATGCCCTTCTTCATCATGCCCTTCTTCCCCTTGCTGCTCTACCTCACTGTGTTGCACCTCTTCATCATGCTGCCCTGTTTCATCATGATGCTGCTCATCATCATATTCCTCCTCTTGCTCATGCTCTTCTTCCTCATCATGCTTTTCTTCTTGTTCAATGGGAATTTTGAGTTTCTTGGGAATGAGCTTGCTTGAAGAAGGTGAAGGATGGTGAGTGGAAGGTGAAGGAGATGTATGAAATGAAGGAACAGTGGCGAAATCTGGATGTGCAATGAAAGTATCCCAAGAGATTTCCTTCTTCTCAAGTTGATGAAGAATGATAACCTTGATGAGGGAGTGATGGAAGAGGTAGGCCGTCTGCTGAGAAGGAGGTTTTTTCTGAACAATGGAGGCCATTTTCTCAATACTTCTATGGAGGAAGAAAGGGAGATTTAACAATCTGGCTCTTGCGAAATGCATGAGCAATCAGACATGGTAAGCATAGACTAGGGAGAATCTTCCCTCGCAAGTGAAGTATTTCATGATTATCTTCATGAGGGGGGCATAACTAGTCAACAGATATGATAAGGGAAAAATGGATGGACATGTGTCTCTATGCTCAGGCTTCATAAAAGGTTTGTACTGTTCTGAGTCTAGGTGGATTTGTTTAAACCACTTCTCTCCGACATAAGGGATTTTGGTGGCCTTGGAAATGGACCTAGGAGAGAACTTGAAATCCAAGCCTGCCAGCTGAAAGTGCTTCTCTTGAAATATCAAAGCACAAAGATGTGTCAAAGGGGAATAGCTTTTCACCTCCTTCACCCTTTGAAAAAACTCTAGACACCCAACCTCATGGAAGTTAAACAGGACTGATGGATGAGCATTTACCTCTTCAGTTGAAATAGGTTCAAACCTCCTGTGAAGGCCACTTCTATTGTCTTGCCTGGGAGGCATTTTTGTTTTTAATGTTCTTTGCAAAAACAAGCTGTCTCAAATGGTCCTTGAAATGTTTTTTCAACTACACCCTTGTCCTCCTTATAAGTCACTGTTTAATCCTCTTTGATGCCAAACAACAAGTATTTTTCAAATGAAACAAACTCAATTTTATCACTGTGTTTGGGAAAAGTATTTTGAAAAGAGATGTTTGTGGTTTGTTATTTGAACAAGGATCCTTTGTGTTTTGACAGAAACAAAACAACCTTCCCTCAAACAATACTCTTTTTGCTATTCACTGTTTCCTTACAAAGGTAGACAAAAACACCCTCAACTGACTTTGAAAAACCTCTCACACACTCTGTTTTTTGAATTATGGAGGCTGTACAGATTTGGCAGTTTCATCACACAAAGAGGACCTTTTCAAAATGAAAAAGAATTCAGACTATGACCACTATTTTCCCCTTTGAATTTTAAACAAACTCTGCTCTTGTTTAACCTGTGGGCTATCACTATTCTTAAAGGCAGTCAGGGTCCTTTAAGATTGTTAAAACATCCACCTAACACTGTAATAATCTTTGGCATTCATAGCAATAACACTCTTTAATTTTGGGCCAAAACCCCACCCTTTAATCACTGTTTTGGTCTCGTGCTCTTTATATGACAAACTGCCCTTAAAGCCACTGCTTAAAATACTATCCAAATTGATTTGAGATCTCCTAAGCATAGGAAAGTTTTTCAGCTTTGACAAGAACTCCGCCTCTTTAACACTGACTATCTCATAGTTTTTATATGATGAAGTGGTTTTAGGACAGCTATTTCTTCTTAGGGAAAAACATAGCAAACCACCCCCTTCAAAAATCGAAATTTACCATGAGGTGATGGAAAATACCTCAAAGATTCTTCACGAGCCTTGGTTGATTGTTTGGGGAGCTTTTAGAGCTTCTTTAGGAGGTGAAAGGAGGAGCGATGCTTTCACAGCAGAGGGCGCCGCACAACGAAAAGTAGTCGGGTTGGCCTTTGGGTAGTGGTGACTGGTGCTACAAGCGCACCGCGCCATAGTATAAAGCCTGTGTATTTTCTCTTCTAAATGCACCACGCGTTTTTCCAGGCGCGTCGAGCAGGCTTTAAGCCCTGAAAAGCTTGGATTTTCTCAGAGTTTCTTGCTTTTTCCGGTGAACAGCCAGGGGAGCACTTGGTGAGTGTCTTGAATTTGCACAATGTGACTTGGCAACGGTCAATTACTCCCTTTAAAGTCAAAAAATCCAACCACCTTTTGAAACTAATCTATGAGGGTTTTGGATGCTACGAAGGCCCTTTTTGTCTTAAAACAACATAAATCACTATCTTTATGCTTGTGAAGATCTTTTTGCTCCTTTAAAACGAAAATTTCCTTTGAAACTTCATAAAAGACCTTTCACCTGAGAATACTCATTAACATAAGGCTATTGCTTAACCTTTGAGACTATTTGTAAAAAATTTGTTCACATGAAATGGAAGGAGTGTTAAAACTTCAAACTTGGACTGTTGTTTATAGAGGAGTCTATTAACAAAACAACCTTGCAGCTCCTTCAAAACATCCCTTCAGACAAATTATGAGATCTTTATCTTTATCAACTAATGAAGGCCCTTTGATATGAATATAAAAATTGTTTGAGCATCTCTTTAACCATTTGTATGAGGTGATTTGTATGGTGAAAACCTCAGGAGAACTGACCCTCTGCCTTTTGTGAGGGAGGCCATTTTCAAGTTGACAAACCAACTATTATGGTGTTCGATGGTTGATCATGCCCATTGTATAGGCTCAACAACAAGGGTTTATAAAATTTCTCTTCAGGCATCAAAAACAAAAACATCCACAGAGGCTTCTGTGTGCCAACTACACAAATTTCAATCTTAAGAACTTGCCCATCCTGAACTCCACAAGTGCAACAATAAAACTATTTTTGGTCCATATCAATAACTTGCAAGGTTGGTATTTAGAATGGGTAATCAATCTCTTTTATTTGAAACCCCGTTTGAAACTCCAAGTGAAAATCTCTGCTATAAATAGTCTCCAACATTAAGGCAAATGACTAACCTTGGATTGCCAAAGTAATCTAGTCTTCAAATTTTACGAAGATATAGCAGGGGATGATGAGATGAAGTTGAATTGTAAACATTGGAAAGCTGTCCCTTTGTTCCTTTGTGAAGGAGGTCTGTAAGAATAGTGAATTTTCATTCATTTTACCATTTTTCACAGCAGTTCCTTTTGAAATCTCTGCCACACTGAAATAAATGCTCTTCATCCTCAAACAACGGTGAGCCTTCTACTTGTTTATGAAGGAGGCCTATGTTTGACAACTGCCTAGCATATTTTCAACCACTGTCTTAACCAAATGAAGAATGTCCATGAACAAACTGTTAGTGGTTCTCTTTTTATTTATTAGCAGAAGTCAGTTTAAAACCAATATTTTTTTACTTCCTTGGCCATTTAGATGAGGTTGTCTTTAGTCATAACTCCACCTCTGGATTCTTCTTTGAAGGAGACTCTTATAGACATAAGAACAGAGGTTTTTAGCACCATTTTATTGACCATATTTTTTCTTAAACACGATTTGAAATCTGCTGATGTATCTTTTTCTCATCCTTTGGAAGGAAGGTGACTCATCATTTCTGAAGTCATCTAAAAACACCTTAACTTTCTGATTTTAAATGAGGTTACATCTCTATTCCTGGCCCTCTACTTGTTAAATGAAGGAGGCCTTTATCACATTGCCGAACCCTCTGCTTATTAAATGAAGGAGGTTTTACAATAGATGACCCAACCCTCTGCTCATGCTTGGAGGAGGTTTTACATAGTGATGCCATCTCATCTGCTTTCAAGCAGTGCCATCTTTAATTTCACTGCCTATTCATGCTTAAGAAAATAAAAGTGACAAATTGACAATATGCCATGAGGGGAATTTCTCTGAGACATGTAATCCTGCTGTTAAAATACCTTTATGCATCCTTAGACATCAGAAGCAACCTGACCAGTATCTGTAGAGTATTACTTGTTATTCATAAGTCACTAACCTTTTGACTGTGTTTGCAGGAGCTTATTGAACTAACTCTCTGTCCAGTACTTGCATCCCAGGCTCAAAACCACATGAGAAGCAGTTGTCTTCTCATGTTAAGTTTAATAATGTCTTCTGGAACACTGGTACACTTCTGCTCTTGAAAAAGACATTGAAACACTGTCAATCCACCTAATATCAGTTTGACCTGTGGCATATGCACTGCTGAGACATCAAGGTTTGTTAATGGCGCGACTTAAAAGTGTATCAAGATTTATTTGCAGAATAGGAAGGTTATCTATGACTGGTTGATATTAGACAGAGGTTATTTTGGCTTTAGGATAGTTTTCCAAGGGAGGATCGCCTAAAGCGCCACTACCTAACATAGGGGAGACTTTTTGGAAGATTTGGAGTATTCTCTTTGGAGTTGATGGACAAGTTTGTATGACTGAGACTAGATAGGGCTTGAAAATTAGGTTTTATCTCATCATGGGATGATTTTAAAAGGTAGGAGGGAAAAAATGTTTATGGGTGTTTTCTAGCTGGAAAATTTGACAAATTGGAGATCAGCTGCTAGAAAACTTGGCTTCAAAAACTAGTCATCATCAACAGGTGAAAAATATTGATGACTAATAGTGGCTCCATTTGGGGAGGGCAACTCCTTTTCAGGAGGCGTCCAAAATTTCAGATCTCGGTTCTTTGAAGACCAGTGCCTTTATCCATTGGCAAATTTCTTTCTTCCTTGATGCCATTTCTGAAAATTGACAGCATGATTAGCATCAATGATATTTCTACCTACCCCACTATATTTCCTAACATTTTTTTCTTATTTTGGGTGCATCTGGACTAACAACCCTTTGACATAATATTTTTGAAAAATGATACTATCTAATTCTACACTTATATCCGTTGGGAGTTCAGATTAAGCTGATGAACTCCTTCGTTTCTCTACCTATGCTAGATTGACTGTCAAGGTTAAGCTGTTTGACAAAATTTTATTCTCTATTCTAAAACATGAAATTGAAAAATGACCAAATCAGGATTAGACAGTCTGATTTGTCATGGACTTGTGGCATGAAAGACAAGCTGTACACAAATATTATTTTGCATAAAATGAAATCTAGAAAAACAAGGCTAGGATACACAATTTGTTTCTCATCCCTGCTTTCCTCTTTGGTTCTGTTTTGAGCATGTAGAACAAGTATCTTTTCCCAATCTAATCTCTTTGATAATTCAAGCTTACACAATGTTGACTATCTTTTCCTCTCACTAACTTATCGGCAAATAAATTTAAAATATGTTTAGTTATGATTAGGCTAGATAACTGAACAAGACATTTGAGCACTAGTAGCGGCATTTAGACTTGCGCGCTTTCCGAATGACTATTTTTTGAACATGGGGCTTTCTTTCTATTTTTCAAACCGCCCTCTTTTTCTATTTTTCTACTATTTTTGAATTTTCTGCTTTTGATTTATTTTTCAAACAATGGTATATACAATGATTGAAAATGTTCTAACTCAGAAATCTTGGAAATGGTGAAACTTAAGCATCCTATCTTCATAAGGATCTCCTACCACTCTTGGTCCACTCAGCTCTTGAAAAGAAAAATTTGGAAAATTTTCTCTTTCAAGCATAACATAAGGATTCATGCATGAATCTTTGAACAACCCTGTATCTTCCCGCTGTACCTCTTTATACCTCTGATTTCCACTCCTTCTTTTGCTGTACATATTTTTCAAATAATGTAGATATTCTTTGTCATTTTTGAAGTATATGATGACATCATCAAGGTATGTCAGAATGCAGAAATTCAGAACTGGACACATGGCTTTTAGGAGCATGTTTTGATATCCGGTGGTTTTGCAATTCTGGGTTTGAAAATGGAACTACTTCCAGCATACTTGAAAATTTCTTGGAGCTATCTGCTTTGTAAAGGCATTATTTGGCTATATCCTGAAACATTATTTTGCAAAGAAACATGATTAAAAGCATTCATCATTGGTATACCATGGTCTTGGGCAGGAAGGATATAGTTTCTGCCACTAGGGTGTGTATTAGTATTTCTAAAATCAAAACAAATCCTATGACCAGCAGTTTTACCTTTGACTACTACTGTTTGGTCAAGATTTTTGTATTTTCTTTTGTCGAAGTTGTTTCTTGGAGTGATGGTAGTGGCATAGTGCTTCTCACTATTTTCCCTACATGAAGTAGCATTTTGAACAAGATTGCAAATTCTGGCAGTTCTAAGTCTTTGGTGGAGTGGCAGAATGCTAGCTAGTTCCAACAACTCAGGTATATTTGGACTGCAGTGATCATATCCTTTCATAAGAAGTTTTTCAGACATTTTTTCTGGATTTGGAGCTGTTATGGCCACAGTCAAGGTTTCATCTGAAGGGGTAGAGTTATGTGATGGAAAATCCTTAAGGTATGGTAAGAACATTGAGCTTCCCTGCCCCTGAGTTCCAAAGAGGTTTGTGATATGCAAGTCTTCTAATGCCTCTGTTCTGAAAAAGTTCCCGATGTCACTGTTGATGTTTGCCTAAGGTTTGAGCAATTTGCTTGATGGTACATAATGGTTCATGCTTCTTGCTCTATCCCTGTTTCAAAAGGAACAAAATCTCTTTCCTCAAGACACAGCTGCTCATGGTCATGATAATTTTGAGCATCTAGTTCATCATAGAGAACTTGGGGAAGCTGATGAGGTGGGTCTAAGTTTGTTTCAAATCCTTCTGATTGTTCTTCAATGTCCTCCTCAGTGTGTAAAATGAAAGAGTTCAGATCAGAATGCAAGGAGTACATCAGGATGTTATTTGGCCTTTCTTGACTACTGACCATATATTTCATGTGCGATTCCCGAGAGAGTATTCTAGTTTGGTTAAACACAGGAATAGTGGCGTAGGAAATATCAAGTTGAATATTTCCCTGAAGCTTAGCTCCCCAAGTTCTGGATAAAAGCATTCTGTACTTGGGGGGAATATCTGCTACCACTATGTCCATGATCAGGTGTTTTGCAGGTATTTGGGCCAAACTGAAACAAAGATCTTTGATCAAGCCTAGGCATTTGACTCTACTCGAATCAAATGAATATAAGTCTTTATATAAGCCTAATTTTTCCATCACAACCTTCGGCATGAGATTATGTGAGGCCCCGGAGTCTAGCATGGCATTGTGTAAGATTTGGTCATGGATATTCAAACTGATGTAAAAGGGAAGAGTGGTTACTTCTTGGAATTTCCCTTCTATTTTTGGGATTTGGTCATGGATATTCAAACTAATGTAAAAGGGAAGAGTGGTTCCTTCTTGGAATTTCCCTTCTATTTTTGGACCAAACAACACTTCAGGAGTGTCATCAACTAGATTAAGGGTGTTTGCATCATTTCATATATTCAGGACCTTTAACACTTGGGATTTATAAGAACTTTGGGCGATAAGTTCAGTGAGAGGCATGGTAATATTTATTTTGGCGATTTCTCCCTCAAAACTAAAAGGTGCTTGTAGTTTAGACAGGTTTGCTTCAGTTTTTTCAGCCATGACTTTCTCTATGTTCTGAGTTTGCTGACTTTGTTTCGGGATTTTGTTTGACACAACCATCTCGGGAATATTTGTGGAGGTATTAGGAGCATCTGAGCCAAGACTTGTTTGAATAGCTTTATCTTTGTTTTGGTCAGTTTTCTTGACCATGATTTTGTTGCTATCTACTGCTTTTTTAAGGATGGTATCAGGGGTTTTAGCAGTGTCTGAGCTACCTTTCTTATAGTTGTCTTGGTTTTTTCTGCTTCTAAGGTCATACTGCCTGTGAGATTCTATTATGGCATTCTGAAAATCTATGGCAGGATCTTCGGGATCTTAATAGTTGGTTTCATCTTGATTCGGAGAGAAGAACGCTTGTTCTTCTTCTGTGAGGTAAACCTCACTCTCGTTATCAGAACCTATAATATTCAAATGATTTTCATCAATGGGTTATGTATCCCTTTCATATTCTTCCACATAATTTTCATTAAAGGGTGGCCTAATTTGTTAGTCATTTTCCCTTGGTTTGTTTTGAGGCTGTTCCCTCCTAAAATTATGGTTCCAGTTTCTATTTGGAGGGTTTGGCTGGTTGTCACTAAGAGGTTTTTTTTCACTTATCTTTTCCCACATTTTCGCCATAGATCTAACCAAGTCATCTATTCTAGGATCTAAGGAAGGGGCTGAAGTGGAGACTTCATCCCGGTATGTGACTTTCCTTTTTAATCTAGTCCTAGCTCTCTTTTCTGCTAAGTTGGCTTCTGCACTTATGGCCACTTTTTGCATTTCCTCTAAGGTAGGGGGGTCCTTGTCTCTTAGTTTATAAGTCATGTTTGGGTCAAAGCCTTGGGGAACTTTGCTAAGGCTGAGCCAAGTGGAGGTTTGAAGTGAGGTGGGAGGGCGTTATACACACTGTTGAACCTAGTGTAGTATCCCTGGACACTTTCCCCATTTTCCCGTTTTAGATTTCCATATTATGACAGGATTTGAATGGGGTTCTTTCAGATTTCCCACTTATTTATGAAGGTTTGGTAGAGTTCTGGGAGATCGTGGATGTTGTTTGGAGTTAAGCTCTTAAACCATTTTTTGGGTTCTCTGCCCAAGCTTTGGGAAAACATCCTCATTCTGATGGTCTCGTCTTCTATTTCCATGTATTCAAAGGCATCACTAATTCTATCTACATGTTGTTGAGTTGTGGTAGTCTCAACTCCGGTAAAGTGCGGGATTTTGGATTGATAGTCATTTTTTAAGGGAGCCAAAGGGTGTGGCAACACCAAGGGTGCATACCAGGCTGCCATGGAAAAAGCTAATGGATGATGTACAAAATGAGGGCTTGTAGGATGAGATGAGGTGATTTGAACAGTAGTGGTTTGGATGGGTGTGGCAGATGTACTTGGACTAGTGATCTGATTTTGAGCATCTCTGGGATGGTAGGAGCCAAAGTGATGGAGAAGCTGAAATTCAGGAGGTGTGGTAGGCGAGGCTTCTCTACTAAGACTCTGTGGCAGATCTAGGGGCTCAAGATCGTCAAAGTTTTCCTTACTTTGTGACTTGCTTCTAAAAAGGGTTTTTGTTGATTTTAAGTCAAATGGGGAATTCTGCAAGGCTGTGAGGTGTTCAGGTACTGATCTTGCTTTACGGATGGAACTATCGGTAGCTAAATTTCCAGTTTTGGATGCTTGCCACAGAATCTTCTCTAGGTCATCTACTATGATATGGGGCTTTGGGTCTGGATGAGATCTAGTGTTGATTCTTCGTGAAGCCAGATTGCAAATCTAGAGTTTAGAGAAGATGGTATTTGTGATTGTTTCGGATGGATGGCCTCTCTAGGGGTTTAATAATGTGAAGGATGGTCAAAACAAAAATGAGGACTAGTGGAGTCACCAGGTGGATTTCTGTGAGAACTATGGTCCACCACCAACACTATCAAAGATGCTTTCGGGAAAAAGTTTTCTAGAAAACTTTGAGATGAAGACTTGGAAGGAAGAGTGATTCACTTAGTTTCAACAGTTTGCTAGACTGTTTGGACAAGCTAATGGTTCTATTTGCAAGATTATTTTTGTTTATCTCCTATGTTTAGGTGAAGTCTTCTGAATCGCTAAGTTATACTTAGTTTATCACTGATTACAGAGTTTGCACCATAAGTTTTAAGTTTTGGAAAGGATGAATCAACAGAAAGGTATGGTTTATGAATTTTTTGGTTTTTATGGAGTTTTTAGGCCTACTGGAGGCTAGTGGAGTCACCAAGTGGAACTTGGTTGTTTTTTTAAAGATGTAGCTATGGTCCACCACCAATAACTAGGGAAAAACCAAGCTGGGAATGTTTTGGGGTTTTCTGAGTTTTTGTGTAGCCTATGAGGTTTGGAAGAGTTTCCTATAACTGAATCATCATTTTGCTAAGATGGTGAAAAAGCCAACTTCTACTCTTCAAACAACACTTAAGCTTTCTAAGTTTGATTGAGACTTCGAGAGTTACTAAGGAGTACTTAGATTGCCACTAACTCGGAAGGTCCCACCGTGATCACCATTATGTTAGTGAGCGGTGGGATAATTCAATCAGATAGTATTCTTAAGGCTATTAGAACATTTAGGGAATCTCAGTTTGTTTATCACTCAGAGTCCCACCGTGATCGCCATTATGTTAGGGTGGCGATGAGGTGGCTGATCGGATAGTATTATAAAATTTAGCAAAGTAGTAAGGCCTACTAGAGGCTAGTGGAGTCGCCAGGTGGGTTTTTAGCTATTTTGAGAGTATATGTGTATGGTCCACCACCAATATTGATAAACACCAATCTATAGATATTTTGGGGTTTTCTGAGTTTCCTATATGTAGCCTTGAGGTTTGGAAGAGTTTCCTATAACTGAATCATCATTTTGGTAAGGCGGTGAAGGAGCTAGTTTCTACTCTTCAGACAATACCTAAGTTTTCTAATTTTGACTGAGATTTTGAGAGATCCTAAGGGATATCAAGGATGTTTTGACTCAAAGTCCCACTGTGATCGCCATTATGTTAGTGAGCGGTGGGATAAGTCAATCAGATAGTATTCATAAGGCTGCTGAAATGTTTAGGGAATCTAAGTTTGTTTTACCACTCAGGGTCCCACCGTGATCGCCATTATGTTAGTGAGCGGTGGGATAAGTCAATCAGATAGTATTCCTAAGGCTATTAAAATGTTTAGGGAATCTAAGTTTGTTTTACCACTCAGTGTCCCACCATGATTGCCATTATGTTAGTGTGGCGATGAGGTGGCTAAATGGCAGGTATTCTTGAAGATAAGGGATTTCTGGAGTCCTAAGGTGTACTTAGATTGTCACTAACTCAGGGTCCCACCATGATCGCCATTATGTTAGAGTGGCGATGAGGTGGCTAATCGGATAGTATTCTAGAATTTAGCAAATGTAGTAAGGCCTACTGGAGGCTAGTGGAGTCGCCTGGTGAATTTTTAGTTTTTTTGAGAGTATATCTGTATGGTCCACCACCAATATTTATAAACACCAATCTGGAGATATTTTGGGGTTTTTTGAGTTTTTATATGCAGCCTATGGTTTATTAGAGTGTTCTAAACCTAATTCATCACTTTGCTAGGGTGGTGAAAACAAAAAGAGTTTACTCTAAATGATTTTATGGACTGCTTGCCTGTTTGAATTTTTAAAGACTAATGAATCTGCAAGAGTTTGCTAGACTGTTATGTACTCAGTTAGTCCCACCATGATCGCCATTATGTTAGTGAGCAGTGGGATAAGTCAATCAGATAGTATTCTTAAGGCTGCTGGAATGTTTAGGGAATCTCAGTTTGTTTATCACTCAGAGTCCCACCATGATTTCCATTATGTTAGGGTCCCGTGATTTGGCTGATTGGCAAGCCAAATGACAGTGTAACATCAAACCAGTCTTTGGAGCCCAAGGACCTAGCCTTCCTGGACTCAGAGAGGGCTCTCTCTATTTGTGTAAGGGATATCTATGTGTTTGCTTATTGTGTTCTTGATTTTAGGCTAGTTATGAAGTAGGTTTTTGGTTTTGGTTTTTAGGTTGTGAGGGATGAACTGATCAAAGACTAAGATAGGTAAAAAGATGTTGAATCAACTGGGCTATGGGGTCGAAAAGGTCAAGAAAGCTTTCAGATGGTGATACAAGGTTGTTGAAGGGCCGATTTGATTCGAGGTAAAATGGATCTTTGGGTAAAATGGAGTGAGATGGAAATTAAATTTGTGAAGAACAAAGGATTTAAAACATAAATAGTTTTAATAGCTGACATAAACATGGTAGGGCTAACCATTAATCATGAGAAATGTAACTATAAACTAATCGATGCATAGAAATAAACATTGAAGCCATGCATAGAGATATATGACTCTCCAACTTTAGGAAATGGCTATCAGACTTTGGGGAAATACATTCAAGACAAACAAAAAACTCAAATCACTATGAGGAAATTCCTAAGCATAGTATTTCAAGCTATTGGGCACTTTGAAGCAAGATTGCATAGTTTTAGGCAAAGGGCAAGATCAGTACAAGACCTCCTTGGTTCAACAAATGACAATCTAATCAATCAAAGAGAGGTTTTAGAGTTGGAGCTATGACTAGCCATGAGTAAGCAGGGCATACCGTGAATCATACTTAGCATGCATAAAACCATAAATGAAACAAGAAAACAATATTCTTCAGTTATCAAAGAGCAATCAAGGATTATTTGATATGGCTAAAAAGGAAGAAAACATAGAAGCTATAAAGAAACAGGAAATTTGAGGTGTCTCCAAGGGCATGTCTCAAATCTATTCTCTACTATCTTATAGCAAGCAAGAACATGGAAATATGAATGAAAAATAAGAAACAAAACACAGAGAGAGAGACTATACCATTCTACCAAGTCATGGAATCCAACAACAATCCTCTTTCATCATCCAAAAGCACTCAAGAAACTATTCAATGCATGAGACAAGTGTTTCTTCCAAGCTTGTATAACCATATATTGCTTCTATTCATTAATTTAAACCTTGTTTACAATGAAAGCCTTTAGAATATATAGGCCAATATGAGGGAAAACCTCCTAGTTCAACTTGCAATCTCAATTGCCTATCCAAAATATCTGATTTTGTCCTTGAGGCTTTGCAAAGCCCAAGGCACAAAATATCTAATAAAATATCTCAAAAATGCTAAAAAATGAAAATAAATTGACTTTTCCTAACTAACCATGCACAAAAATAGCTAAACGCACATGAGGAAAAGTCACTTTTGAAAGGTACATTTTTCACAAAAATACTTAAGAAATACATCAGCAGAAAGTCCTCCGACTTTCCAGAAACTTTTGGAGGCCTTCCCGATGTCAAAATGAGGCTCGTGATAGCTCGTTGGAAATCTCTGAATGTCTATTTTCTGAAAATTCTTAGTTTTCTCCAAACTAACCACTGAAATTCCATCAAAAACTGACCTGTGTGTAAAAACCCAAAAAATAGACCCTGCTGATAAACGGGGCAGAGTGTAGAAAAAGTGAGTGTTTTTTGCCATTTTGGGGGAGAAAATCATCTTCAATTGATCTAAAAATTGCTGAGTATATGCCCCTAAAATTATGGCATCCAATGATACCATTTTCATCCTTTGAGGATGCCCTAAACGGAAATGGTGATGCCCATGAGTTTTAGCCAAAAACCCAAAAATGACAACAAACCAAAACTTGTTGAATTTCGCCCAATTTTGGCGAGCATGACCCTCAAGGGTTTTCAGAAACATGTTGTGAAGATGAGGCCAAAATTTGGAGCTTTGAGGTGTCTTTCTTCAATTTTTGTGCCAGGCGCCTCCTTTGAGCCTCCTTGAGTTTTTCCTGTGTGGCCTTCAATTTCCGCCGGGCAAACTGATTGAGCTTCTTATAGTGCCTGATCATCCTCTGTTGAAGGTCCAAATCTCTATTTTCCTTCTCCAACTTCTTTTCCAAGTGATCATTTACCCTCTCAAGCCATGCTTCTCGATTGTTCTCTATCTCTTGGGCGAACAAAGTAGTGAGAGGAGTAGATTGGAGAAGGGCAACTTCTTCCTCCTTTTGTTTCTCAGGGGCTCTTTTGAGTCCCATGGTTCTTGGCCTCTTTCCCCTGGGCTGATCTTCATCTTCGCTCTCATCGAACTCACCCATGAGTTCTTCCAATATAACTTGTGCCTTGGAGGCCTCCTTTTTGTATTTGATGGCCCGTGTCTCATATACCGCCATATGGACACTCATCTGTTTGTTTTGAATTTGCAAAAAGTGATTGAAGTTTCTAGCCCTCTCTAGATTAGTCCTCAAAGCATCAATTTGGCTTTCTCTATTTATCAAGAGAGTTTCTAGGATTCAGGCCTCATTGTCACTATCATCACTTTGGATTTGAATTATGTCGAAGTCCCTCTCCTTTTCATGGCTGCTTTCTTCTTTCTCCTTCCCCTTGCTTTGGGTGTCTCTTTTGGTCTTCCTCCTCCTAGGAAATTCAAAAATGGGCTTCTTGGGAAATTTCCCCTTCCTTCGGAGGGCACTAGTAACATTTGGAGTTATAGTTTTAGGCACCCTTTTCCTTGATGTCCGAGGCTTGGCCACTTTTGGAGAAGAGAGCATGGCCCCTTGCCTAGGAGAGGCAGCTAACACATGCTCTATTGGCTCTTTGCCCTTGTTACTTTCCTCATCATTCTTGCCACTGTCTTGAGTTTCTTCATGGATGCCTTGACTTTCCTCTTGCATTTCTTTTTTAGGGCTGCCCTCCTCACTGTGCTGCACCTCTTCATCATGTTTCTGTTCTTCTTCATGAGGCTTCCTTTCTTCACTGTGCTGCACCTATTTATCATGCTGCCCTTCCTTATCTTGCTACTGCTCATCATCATGTGACTGCCTTTCCTCACTGTGCTGCACCTGTTCATCATGATGCCCTTCCTTATCTTGCTTCTGTTTATCATCATGTTGCTCATCATCATCTTCCTCTTCATCATGCCCTTCTTCCCCTTGCTGCTTTTCCTCACTGTGCTGCACCTCTTCATCATGCTGCTATTCTTCTTCATGAGGTTGCCTTTCCTCACTGTGTTGTACCTCTTTATCATGCTGCCCTTCCTTATCTTGCTGCTATTCATCATCATGTGGCTGCCTTTCCTCACTATGTTTCACCTGTTCATCATGCTGCCCTTCCTTATCTTGCTATTGTTTATCATCATGCTGCTCATCATCATCTTCCTCTTCATCATGCCCTTCTTCCCCTTGCTGCTCTGCCTCACTGTGATGCACCTCTTCATCATGCTTCCCTGTTTCATCATGATGTTTCTCATCATCATCTTCTTCCTCTTGCTCATGCTCTTCTTCCTCATCATGCTCTTCTTCTTGTTCAATGGGAATTTTGAGTTTCTTGGGAATGAGCTTGCTTGAAGAAGGCGAAGGATGGTGAGTGGAAGGTGAAGGAGATGTATGAAATGAAGGAACAATGGCGAAATTTGGATGTGCAATGAAATTATCCCAAGAGATTTCCTTCTTCTCAAGCTGATGAAGAATGATAACCTTGATGAGGGAGTGATGGAAGAGGCAGGCTATCTGCTGAGAAGGAGGTTTTTTCTGAACAGTGGAGGCCATTTTCTCAATACTTCTATGGAGGAAGAAAGGGAGATTTAACAATTTGGCTCTTGTGAAATGCATGAGCAATCCGACATGGTAAGCATAGACTCGGGAGAATCTTCCCTCGCAAGTGAAGTATTTCATGATTATCTTCATGAGGGGGGCATAACTAGTCAACAGATATGAGAAGGGAAAAATGGATGGACATGTGTCTCTATGCTCAGGCTTCAGAAAATGTTTGTATTGTTTTGAGTCTAGGTGGCTTTGTTTAAACCACTTCTCTCTGACATAAGGGATTTTGGTGGCCTTGGAAATGGACCTAGGAGAGAACTTGAAATCCAAGCCTGCCAGCTGAAAGTGCTTCTATTGAAATCTCAAAGCACAAAGATGTGTCAAAGGGGAATAGCTTTTCACCTCCTGCACCCTTTGACAAAAATCTAGACACCCAACCTCATGGAAGTTAAACAAGACTGATGGATGAGCATTTACCTCTTCAGTTGAAATAGGCTCAAACCTCCTGTGAAGGCCACTTCTACTATCTTGCCTGGGAGGCATTTTTGTTTTCAATGTTCTTTGCAAAAACAAGTTGTCTCAAATGGTCCTTGAAATGTTTTGTCAACTACACCCCTGTCCTCCTTATAAGTCACTGTTTAATCCTCTTTGATGCCAAACAACAAGTATTTGTCAAATGAAACAAACTCAATTTTATCACTGTGTTTGGGAAAAGTCTTTTGAAAAGAGATGTTTGTGGTTTGGTATTTGAACAAGGATCCTTTGTGTTTTGACAGAAACAAAACAACCTTCCCTCAAACAATACTCTTTTTTCTATTCACTGTTTCCTTACAAAGGTAGACAAAAACACCCTCAACTGACTTTGAAAAACCTCTCACACACTCTGTTTTTTGAATTATGGAGGCTGTACAGGTTTGGCTGTTTCATCACACAGAGAGGACCTTTTCAAAATGACAAAGCATTCAGACTATGACCATTTTTTTCCCCTTTGAGTTTTAAACAAAGTCTTTTCTTGTTTAACCTGTGGGATATCACTATTCTTAAAGGCAGTTAGGGTCCTTTAATATTGTTAAAACATCCACCTAACACTGTACTAATCTTTGGCATTCATAGCAATAACACTCTTTAATTTTGGACCAAAACCCCACCCTTTAATCATTTTTTTGGTCTTGTGCTCTTTATATGAAAAACTGCCCTTAAAGCCACTGCTTAAACTACTGTCCAAATTGATTTGAGATCTCCTAAGCATAGGAAAGTTTTTCAGCTTTAACAAGAACTCTGCCTCTTTAACACTGAATATCTCATAGTTTTTATATGTTGAAGTGGTTTTAGGACTGTTAGTGTCAGTCTAGTCACACTGCCATCAGTGATCAAAACGTCTCTTTTGCATTTGCATATTAGGTGTCTCATACCGAGTAAATTTCACCATTCCGCTAGGTCATGGATTCATTGATGGTAGTTGTTTTTTATCAGTTTTCCCTCATGAGGTACTTGCTGATTTTCCTTCTTATGGTCTTCAGTCATTAGTCACTTTCATTTCCAAAATCATATCAGTAGGTCATATGATTGGTCTCATTAGTCTCTAAGGTCTCACCATGGTCAAATTAATGAGTCAAGTGTCAAATAAAGATCAGCAAGGCCATGAGGAAGTCAATAAATACAAATTCACAACACCAGGAAGATTAGAGATATCATTTATTCAGTTTGATGCAATTTTCACCTCAAAACCATGTTTTGAGGTGAAAACATAATGCTTTTCTTTTCAATCACAATTCAGAAGCTGGCATCTCCGAAAAGATCATCACTCTGCCTTTCAGAGAAGTTTTTGTGCATCATTTTTAGCATCAAATCGTTTTCCAAGTAGATCCAACAGAAAGAGCCTGGAAAGAGCTTTCCAACGGTATACTACACTCTTAAAACTGACTTCTGGATTGAAATTTATGCTTAAGTGAAGTAAAATTCCCTATACCCCCTATTTCCCATTTTTTCCTTTAAACTTTGTTTTATTAAAGTGTTATATCCCTTTAAAAATCCCTTTTTCCCCCTTCTGATGGTAATATCACATTATAAATCTTTTATGTACATTTTTTATTTAATTATAAACCACTTCCCCGACCATACCCCGTAGAACTTTATTATAAGTCCCCTCCCCCTTATTTAATCGCAATCGCAACCTTTCCAAATCGCGGGTTTATTTGAAGTGCCAATCGCAAGTATTTGCAATGCGATTGATCCCATCACAATATACCCCAATGCAATTGATTGCACCATCCTTCGATCGCATAATCGCAAGTCCTTCCCTCCGATCCCTGATCGCACCATTCGCCGATCATCGCATCGCAAGTCCTCCTTTGATCGCACCATCGCTCCAATCCTCCCGATCGCACCATCCTCCGATCGCATAATCGCAAGTCCTTCCTCCGATCTCCGATCCCCGATTGCTCTAATCCTCTGATCCATTTCCCCCGATCAATCGCATCGCAACATTTGAAATACGCATTGCGATTACCCCTGCTCCCGATCTCCAATTGTGATTGACCTGCCAGGCCCACCGTACCATAATTCCTCCCATTCATATAATATAGGGCCTTCCGCTTTGTAAATTGGAAACTTGTATTATTTTAGTTTTACAAAGGTTAATCCCCCTTTCCCAATCGCATCGGAGGTTTTATATGTACTACCCCACTCTACTCCCAATCCTGATTGCGATTACTGTTTGTCATATTATTTCTCCATTCCTGCTCCATTCTGATTGTGATTACACTAATATATCCCTCCGTCGGTTCACTCTGATTGCGATTTGTGTGGGTCCCACCTCCTTTCCCTTCCTCTTTCCCATTAAAAATCATTTTCCCTTCACAAGAGCATGGAATTTCATTTTGTCTTCTTTCAACGGCAGTTTATTAAAAAAAGGGTCAGAGAATAAAGAAATATGGAAAGCAACAGTGAAAAGGCCGAGAAAGCTTAAAATAAAATAGAGATATCTACAACAGCAAAGAAATAGGATCGGATTGCCTATTTTTCCTCAGTAACGATTCAAAGGAATCTTCGCGACAGGTTTCGCCTCTTCATTGGTCATCAGGAAATTTCAAGTGGAATAATTGTAACGTTATTCTCCCTTCACAGAGAGATTATTGGCTCTTGGTCTTCCATCTTCAGTAATTATTTTGTCCTCTTCCCATTGATCTATATTCCCACAAAATCTGTCTATTTATGGAAAATGCTAAATATTTGTAAAGGGCTGACAGTCTGAGGTCTGAAAACTCAGAAGTAGGGGAATAGTGTGGCAGTGAGCTCTATGCTCCATTGTACAGTTTGGTAAGGAATTAATAAAGTGATGCAGCTCTGATTTGTGGGATTCATGTGGTATGATTTTTAGCATATGTTTCTTCTTTGTGTTTCATATGTACATTTTTATGTTGCAACATTCATTCATAAACATTTCCAGTAGAATGTTTTCAAGTTAGAAAGGTAGAATCCATTTTATATGCTCTGCCTTGGGAAATCATTCATACTCTGTGTGTTTTCTTCTGTTTGAAAAGGATTCATTTATTATGCCCTTTTCAGCTTCTCAACAGTCTTTCCACTCCATCTTATTTTAATTTGATTGCTAAATCTCCTGTCTATCTTGCCCCATGAAATATTCTGTGTCCTTGATTTAATTTCTCATCTCATGTTGTCCTTTGTCCCATACATCCCTAAAAATTCAGTCATTTATTAAAATACCTCTTTCACATTTATATACCTAGCCTAAAATCAGTTCATTATTGTATTATCGAATATCTATTCTACAGAGAGAGCCCTCTCCTGTCCTTGTAGGGATAGCTACAAGGCTGAGTGTAGTTTAGTTGTTACCCTGATTTTCCTTTTTCAGCCTGAGCTTCAGATTGGGTGCTAACATCTCTGGTGACCATACTGGGGACAACTACAAACTTTTTCATAGAAGATTCATCACCCCAGTAATATTTTTCTTGTAAAGTCTCGATGATGATATTTCAGAGTTTTCTAGGCTGATATAAATATTGTACAGTAGTAAGTTGACCACACTGGCTTCAAGAAGATATACAAGGGCTAATCCTGATCCAAATCCGCCCCCTGTCTTTGAAAATCCAAATATTATCCCAAGAATAGTCAGAAGACGAGAGGGATCGCCAAGTCCTACACCTATTCTCAGGTCTCATACTTGTCCCAGTGAGTGGTTTTTTGTAGAAGAGATTTCTTTCAATGAGAGTTTTGAGCTTTCTTTGTTTAGAAATAAGTCTGAAACTGCACTTGAAGACACGGTTTTAGATCCAGAGTTTCTTGTAGATATTGAAGTTCAGAGAGCAAATTATTCCATTGATGACTACATTTTGAATTCTCCTTTGTCCATCACTGTAACTAATATTCTCGAGGTTCCAGAATCATCAGGAGCAGCATTTCCTCCTCCTAATTCATCAGCATCCCCTTTAGTCAACTCCCAGTTATCATCTCCTCCAACAACACCTCCCCCAAATCCTGCAAATCCTGTGGTAAATCCACCTAGAGTCATGGTTGCCCGATATGCACCCTTGCTTTTGCCTCAGGTTCTCAATGATATGCCTACTGATTATCAGAGTAAAATTCCTATCTTTGATGCCACTCAGGGCATTACAGCCCAGCAGCATGTTGATAAGGTGAATGAATTTTTTGACTTGCATGAAGTAGAAGAAGAGAATGTAGCTACCAGGTTGTTTGTTCAAAGCCTCGGAGGTGAAGTTATAAAGTGGTTTAGAGCTTTACCAGCTGGCTCAATTCGTACTTTACAGGAGTTACACACGCAGTTCTTAGACCGATGGGAGGTGAAAAAGAACCCACTCCAAATTCTGTCTGAATATGAGAATATCAAAAGAAATGCGAGTGAAACTTTGCAAGACTATTGTTTAAGGTTCAATGATGTATACAACGCAACTCCAGCTAACCTAAAACCTCCTACAGATTCAGCCTTGCTAAAGTTTCCGGATGGTTTTGATGTCGATATGGCATATCAGCTGCGTGAAAGAGATCCGCCGTCACTTGAAGACATGCAGAAGATAGCAGTAAGCATTGAAGCAAATCTGCTGGCTAGAAGAGCTCGAGCCAGAGCTGAAAAGAAATTCGTAGTGAAAGAGGAAACCTCCCCTTCGGAAAGCAAAATGGACACACCAATTCGTATAATGGAAAGGATGGTGGATCGATTAACAATTTTGGACAGACCAAAACCCCAAACAAGAAATCCAAATTTTAGAGGACAACAACAACCGCAATTCAGAATTAGACAGGGAGAACAGAGGGCGCAGGACCAAACAGACCATAGCAGTAGATCAAAACTCCATTGCAGCATAACTACATGCAAGGGACTGACTCATATGACGATGGTCCCCTGTTTGAAACCAAACATTTTTTCACAGCTGATGGTGCACTCGTTTTCCTCATAGAAGATGAAGAGTACACAGTGGCGACTCCAGACATTCAAGGGGACGAAGATTTCATTTTGGCCAATGAAGTGGTGTTAGAAGAAGAATCTGATGACTACCAGAGAGGGTATATGAATTATCTATCAGCCCAGCAAAGGCAGTATTCTCTGAGGAATAGAAACGTCACAATCAGCCCCATTCAAAGGAGAAAAGAACTCCAAATGAAGGACGAGGCACAGAAGAAAGGAAAAGAGCCATCCAATCCTTCATCCAGCAAAGCACCTACAGCTACTAACACAACAAATGAAAAAGGCCAGCAGAGCATAGCGAAGGAGAAAACAGAGAAGAAAGACCCTCCCATTAAAGAGGTAGAAAAAGCTCCTTCCTTTAATTTAGAAAATGAAATTTCTAAACTCAAAATGCCTGTGCCCCTGACTGAGTTGGTGAAGAATAGTATATATAAAAGTCAAGTGTCTAAAGTCTTGCAAATTGACCCTCTTTCTGATATGGTTAATGTGGAAGATGACTACCCTCAACTTATTTTTGGTCCAGCCACACAACAGTCTGAAGAAAATGAAGTCCCCCCCTTTTACCTAAGTCTTAGGTTGCATGAGTTTATCTTGCACAACACCATGTTGGACTCTGGGGCCTCACATAGTTTGATGCCCAAAGCTGTCATGGAGAAGTTAGGCCTTGATGTTACTATAAAATACCATGATTTGTATTCTTTTGAATCAAGTAGGTTCCATTGTATTGGTCTCATCAAATATTTGGTAGTGTCTTTAGGTCAAATCCCTACCAAAAACATCTTGATGGATGTAGTTGTTGGTAATGTCCCACCACAGTTTGGAATTCTTATATCTAGGTCCTAGGGTGCAAAGCTTAAGGGAACCATACAGCTTGACTTCTCCTATGCCACAATCCCTGTATTTGGCCAGTTGATAAAGTTATATAGGGAAAAGAAAATGAAATATATGATTACTAGCAAAGACAAACCAGTAAACCATCCCATCAATGCAGTCCACACAGATTTAGAGTCTTTTGTCTTATATTCAGATGGTGGTTTAAATTATCAGGATGTTCAGTTGGTACAAGTGGACGAGATACCTGAGAATTCAGAAAATTTCAGAGAGGTCCTCGAACAACAAGAGGAAAAAGCGGCAAGTACTTCTGAGCCTCCGGTCCCCTAGCAGCTAAAAGATAGCGAACAACCAAAAATTAGCCAAGGTAAAGAGAGGGAAGAAACTAAATTCCAACATCTACAAGAAGAATAAGAAAGCCTATGGGGTATGGACTTTGATGGAGCTGTTGGTAAGGATGGAGCAGGCATTGGAATATGGATTCGGAGCCCTGTTTTCCAGCCTAAAAGATTCCCTAGTAATGTTATAGTATGTGCTTATAAGTTGTCTTTTGACTGCTCCAACAATGAAGCAGAGTATGAAGCTCTGATTGCAAGCCTCAAAATCTTGAAGAAGTTGAAGGTGAAAATTATTTCTGTATATGGTGACTCTGAGCTAATAATCAAGAAGGTGAAAGGAGAATACCAAGCTAAACATCCAAGACTGAGGGCATACATAAATGTAGTTCTGGACATTTTGAAGACATTCCCAGAGTACACTTTGATAGCAGTGCCCAAGATGCATAATCTTATTGTTGATTCTCTTGCCACTACTACAAGTAACCTGAAGATTCCGATGAACTCCAGCAACAAGTTTGAGATCCATGTCAAACATAGGGCTGTTGTTCCAGAAAATTTAAGGTATTGGAAAGTATTTTGGGATGATAATGAGATCAATGCATTTTTACAGGGTGGTGGAAAATTCAAGGACACTCCCATAGAAGGTGAGTATGCGGTTGATGATCAAGAATTGGAAACAAACCAGATGGAAATATTGCAGATGAAAGATAATGTAATTCCTAGAGGTCTCATACCTCTAGAGGAGCTGTTTGATCAGGAAGATGTGGCAAAGAAGCCAAGCTTGGTGCCCACGGAGAAAGGAGTTGAAGATGTGAATCTTGGAACACTTGACCAGCCTAAGTTCATGAAATTTTCAAAGACATTGTCACCTGAAGCGAAGGAGAAGTATGTGAAGTTGTTGTCTGAATTTTCTGATGTATTTGAATGGGATTATTTAGATTTGAAGGTCTATGATAAGAACATAATCCAACATACTATTCCTATCAAGCCGGATCAAAATCCATTCAGACAGAAGATGAGAAGAATCAATCCAAAGTTGTTGCCATCCATCGAAAAGGAGGTAAACAGATTATACAAAGTTGGTATTATAGTCCCCATCAGATTTTCTGATTGGATTTCAAATTTGGTCCCGATACGTAAGAAGACTGGAGAAATAAGGTTGTGTATAGATTTTCGTAACTTGAATAAGGCTTCCTTAAAGGATAATCATCCACTTCCAAAAATGGACCATATTCTGCAGAGAGTAGTTGGAGCATCCAGAATGTCACTACTTGATGGCTACTCAGGCTACAACCAAATCTTGGTGCATGAGAAGGACCAAGATAAAACTGCCTTCACAACACCCTGGGGAACCTTCCAGTATGCCAAAATTCCTTTTGGACTGAAGAATGCAGGAGCTACTTTCCAGTGTGCAATGGACATTGCTTTTGCCAATGAAAAAGATGTTTTTCTAGTTATTTATTTGGATGATTTGACAGTGTTTTCAGGATCAGATGATGAGCATTTGCACCATTTGAGAGTTTTTTTCCAGCGATGCAGAAGGTTTGGGATTTCTCTCAATCCCAAGAAGTGTCTCTTTGCCATGGACGAAGGCAAGCTGCTGGGGCATATCATCTCCAAAGATGGTAGTCGCATCGATCAAGCTAGAGTGGAGGCAATTCAGCTCATAGACCTTCCACAAAACAAGAAGGAGATTTAGGCTTTTAATGGTAAGATGAACTTCTTACGTCGATTTATACCCAATCTGGCTGAACATTTGAGGGAAATGACTAATATGTTGAAGAAATACAACACCGTTAAATGGAGTGAGGAGGCTATCAAATCATTCAATCTGGTAAAGTTTACTTTTTCCAATGCCCCAGTTTTGATCAGTCCCGACTACACTCAAGACTTTATCATATTTTCGTTTGCATATGAGCATACTTTGGCCGATTTTTTAATGAAAAAGAGAGATGAAATAGAAAATCCAATTGCCTTCTTTAGTAGGACTATTAGAGACGTTGCTTTGAAATATAATATTATTGAAAAACAAGCATTGGCTCTCATCAAGGCATTGAAGGATTTCAGGGTCTACATTCTACATTCACATACTATAGCATATGTCCCTAATGCCACGGTGAAGGATGTGTTGATGCAAACTGATCCAGAAGGTCGAAGAGGTAAATGGATAGCAGCTATGTTAGAGTACGATCTGGAGATTAAGCCCACGAAGTTGATCAGAGGCCATGGCTTGGCGAAATTGATGGCCCAATCAAATCTGCATGCTCTAGATATAAACCTTATAATAGCAGTGGCAGAAGAGGAAGATGAAGGTTTGCTGGTTCCAATTGCAGATATTTTTCTACAGTCCCCATGGTATTCAGATATCGTCTATGTCCTTCAGCATTTGTCACCTCCTACGGGCATGTCTAAGAGTAAAGGTAGATCTCTGAAGCTAAAATCTGAAAAATACTGCATTTTAGACAACGCTCTGTATTGGAAAGATCCAGGAGGTATTCTGCTCAATTTTTTGGTTAAAGAAGAAGCGCAAAAGGTAATGCACGAGTTTCATAAAGGTGACTATGGCGGTCACTTGTTTTGGAAGACTACAACTAACAAGGTATTGAGAGCAGGATATTATTGGCCCACATTATTCTCTGATTTATATAAGATAGTGATGAAATGTCATGAATGCCAAATCTTCCAAGGGAAGAAGAAATTGCTTCCACTCCCTTTGAAACCAGTTTCAGTGAATGCACCCTTTCAGTAGTGGGGGCTCAATTTCATAGGAGAAATTCACCCCGCGTCCTCAGCACAACACCGATGGATATTGATAGGGACAGATTACTTTACGAAATGGATCAAGGCCATCCCAGCCAGGCAAGAAACATACATGGTAATCATTCAATTCCTGGAATCGAATATTTTATCTCGTTTTGGCTGCCCATGCAAAATCGTAACAGACAACGCAGCAGCATTCAGATCAAAGAAAATGATCGATTTCTGTGACAAATACAACATCATGTTGGGCCATTCAATAGCGTATTATGCACAAGTCAACGCCCTGGCTGAGTCATCTAACAAATCATTGGTAAATATAATTAATAAAATGCTGGAGGCAAACAAAAGAAACTGGCACTGAAAGCTCATCAACGCACTATGGGTAGACAGAGTTAGCAGTAAAATATCAATAGGTATGTCACCATTTGAGCTGGTTTATGGTACTGAAGCTGTCTTTCCTACTTCTCTTACGGCTCCAGTTATGAGATTATTACAAGAGGTTGGCATTGAAGATGATAACAACCAGCGAAGAATCAATCAAATGATCCACCTTCAGCAAATAGGAGAGGAAGTGTCACAGAACTCTATTCAGCTACAGGAGAAGATTAAAAAGATCTATGACAGGAAGACAAAAGCAGAAAAGTTTCAGCTGGATCATATAGTGTTGAAATGGGATGCCAGAAATGAAGACAAAGGGAAGCATGGTAAATTCGACAATCTGTGGAAAGGACCATACAAGATTTCAGCATACTGAGGACAGAATGCCTTCTTGCTCTTAGAAATAGATGGCCAAGATTGCCCTGGAGGAGCAGTAAATGGTAGGCTTTTAAACCACTACCATTGTTGAAAATAAAGGATCAGAATTTATGTCATCATCATTATATATACCATGTAATTCTTATCAGAGTTGAGAGTACACAGTCATTGAATTTTGGGGCCCGAGGTGAAGGCTATAAGACTTGAATGTTCTGTGTATGGTGTGGATTTATTTCAGTTTTCAGTCTTAGTCTTGAAGTCAGTGTGAGTCTGCATTGTGTCAGTTTTTCAATATTTTTGACTCCATACCCAATGGATAAGGCTAATTGGTCTACGGTGTTCTTGGCACCTCCAAGGAGCTACCATCCCCATTTGAGCCAACGTTAGTGTCAGTCTAGTCACATTGCCATCAGTGATCAAAAATGCTCTTTTTCATTTGCATATTAGGTGTCTCATACCGAATAAATTTCACCATTCTGCTAGGTCATGGATTCATTGATGGTGGTAGTTTTTTATCAGTTTTCCCTCATGAGGTACTTGCTGATTTTTCTTCCTATGGTGTTCAGTCATTAGTCACTTTCATTTCCAAAATCATATCAGTAGGTCATAGGATTGGTCTCATTAGTCTCTAACATCTCACCATGGTCAAATTAATGAGTCAAGTGTAAAATAAAGATCAGTAAGGCCATGAGGAAGTCAATAAATACAAAGTCATAGCACCAGGAAGATCAGAGATATCATTTATTCAGTTTGATGCAAGTTTCACCTCAAAACCATGTTTTGAGGTGAAAACATAATACTTTGCTTTTCAATCACAATTCAGAAGCTATCATCTTCAACAGGATCATCACTCTGCCTTTAAGAGAAGTTTTCCACAGCATGTTCAGCGTCAAATCGTTTTCCAAGAAAATACAGCAGAAAGAGCCCGGAAAGAGCTTTCCAACAGTATACTACACTCTTAAAACTGACTCCTGGATTGAAATTTATGCTTAAGTGAAGTAAAATTCCCTATACCCCCTATTTCCAATTTTTTCTTTTAAACTTTTTTTTATTAAAGTTTTATATCCCTTTAAAAATCCCTTTTTCCCCCTTCCGATGGTAATATCGCATTATAAATCTTTTATGTACATTTTCGATTTAATTATAAACCACTTCCCCGACCATACCCCGTAGAACTTTATTATAAGTCCCCTCCCCCTTATTTAATCGCAATCGCAACCTTTCCAAATCGCCGGTTTATTTGAAGTGCCAATCGAAAGTATTTGCGACACGATTGATCGCATCACAATATACCCCAATGCGATTGATTGCATCATCCTTCGATCGCATAATCGCAAGTCCTTCCCTCCGATCCCCGATCGCTCCGATTCGCCCGATCGCACCATTCTCCGATCATCGCATCGCAAGTCCTCCTTTGATCGCACCATCGCTCCGATCCACCCGATCGCACCATCCTCCGATCGCATAATCGCAAGTCCTTCCCTCCGATCTCCGATCGCTCCGATCCCCGATTGCTCCGATCCTCCGATCCGCTTCCCCCGATCAATCGCATCGCAACATTTGAAATACGCGTTGTGATTACCCCTACTTCCAATCTCTGATTGCGATTGACCTGCCGGGTCCACTGTACCATACTTCCACCCATTCATATAATATAGGGCCTTCCCCTTTGTAAATTGGAAATTTGTATTATTGTCGTTTTACAAAGGTTAATCCCCCTTTCCCAATTGCATCGGAGGTTTTATATGTACTACCCCACTCTACTCCCGATCCCGATTGCGATTACTGTTTGTTATATTATTTCTCCACTCTCGCTCCATTCTGATTGCATTTACACTAATATATCCCTCCGCCGGTTCACTCCGATTGCGATTTACGTGGGTCCCGCCTCCTTTCCCTTCCTCTTTCCCATTAAAAATCGGTTTCCCTTCACAAGAGCATGGGATTTCATTCTGTCTTCTTTCAATGGTAGTTTATTAAAAAAAGGGTTAGATAATAAAGAAATACGGAAAGCAACAGTGAAAAGGCCGAGAAAGCTTAAAATAAAATAGAGATCTCTACAACAGCAAAGAAATAGGATCGGATTGCCTATTTTTCCTCAGTAACGATTCAAAGGAATCTTTGCGACACGTTTCGCCTCTTCATTGGTCATCAGAAAATTTCAAGTGGAATAATTGTAACGTTGTTCTCCCTTCATGGAGAGATTATTGGCTCTTGGTCTTCCATATTCAGTTATGATTTTCTCCTCTTTCCATCGATCTATATTCCCATAAAATCTGTCTATTTATGGAAAATGCTAAATATTTGTAAAGGGCTGACAGTCTGAGGTCTGAAAACTCAGAAGTAGGGGAATAGTGTGGCAGTGAGCTCTGCGCTCCGTTGTACAGTTTGGCAGGGAATTAATAAAGTGATGCAACTCTGATTTGTGGGATTCATGTGGTATGAGTTTTAGCATATGTCTCTTCTTTATGTTTCATATGTACATTGTTATGTTGCAGCATTCATTCACAAACATTTCCAGTAGAATGTTTTGAAGTTAGAAAGGTAGAATCCATTTTATATGCTCTGCCTTGGGAAATCATTCATACTCTGTGTGTTTTCTTATGTTTGAAAATGATTCATTTATTATGCCCTTTTCAGCTTCTCAACAGTCTTTCCACTCCATCTTATTTCAATTTGATTGCTAAATCTCCTGCCTATCTTGCCCCATGAAATATTTTGTGTCCTTGATTTAATTTCTCAGCTCATGTTGTCCTTTGTCCCATACATCCCTGAAAAATCAGTCATTTATTAAAACACCTCTTTCACATTTATATACCTAGCCTAAAATCAGTTCATTATTGTATTATTGAATATCTATTCTACAGAGAGAGCCCTCTCTTGTCCTTGTAGGGCTAGCTACAAGGCTGAGCGTGGTTTAGTTGTTACCCTGATTTTCCTTTTTCAGCCTGAGGTTCAGATTGGGTGCTAACAGCTTGAACCCACATGATCGAATAGGAATCGTTCATGTGGGGGAGAGATAAAATTACAAAACAACCCATTTCATGCAGTTTTGGCGCTTGGGTGATCGCGCAAATTTTCTACGTGATATTGTGTTTTAGCCGTCAGATCTGAGCTTTGAATGTGAACTGTTCAGATCTTTTGGGATTTGTATCGGGATGGAGGAGTGGGACCGATGGTTTATTAATGCGGGGATGAGTTTAAATTTTAAAAGTAAACGTTAAAGTTTATATGATATAGCGGAGGGGTAGCTTTATACTTTGGATATATAATGGTGGGGGGGAGGGGTAGGGAGGAAGGGAGGGAATATAATGTATAATTTAATAAAAATATTTATGAAATGTTTCATTAAATATATATGCAGGCACCGGTTATATTATATAGTTTTTCAAACGTTTTTGACATTTCTTTGAAAACTATAGGGGTGTGATATTTGTATGGATAGGTTTAGACCAATGGGATAGTTAGACGAGGTTGTTTTATTTTTGTGCACATGGGGATATTTAACATTGGTCTAAACTTAAAATAAATGGTTTTGTGGGTTTATTTAAAATATGGGTATTAATAAATATGGGAAGGTGTAGTTTAGGTGTTTAATAGTTTTAGTTAGAAGTTAATATGAAAAAGGGTAGTGAAATAGAATCAAAACAAATGTTAATCTCTAAGTAAAGCATAAATCATAGACAAACTAAAGCATTGTTGTCTTTTTAATATTATTTCACTTATACTTAGGATAAATGCATTTTGAGGATTTATGAATGATTTTTTGAAAGGGAATGAGATTAGCTATTTAGGGTTTAGCTTTTACTAAGTAAAAATGGGTTTTTACTTAGGAAAAATGGATCATGATTTATGAATGAAGGGTAAATGTTGATGAATATGGGTCTAGTGTGGGAATTCAATATTTTTAGCTAACCAGTCATCGAGCCTTGGGTCCGGTCCCAACAAAGTCAAAGAAATTCTCTGAGCCTTTTTAACTGATAGTTTAGAACATTGAATACTTGTAGGGGAGGGGAGATTAGTGATTTTTTCCCGATGATGATTTATTACATGATTGCTCAACTTCTTTCTACCTACCCATATTTATTTCTAACATTTTTTCTTCATCTTTATAGGTGCATTTAGGCTTGCAACCTTAAAACATTTTTTTTTCAAAGAATAAAACTATCGAAGTTTGACATTATTTCATCTGAGGGCTCAGATTAGACTGTTGAGCTCCTCATTATTCTCTACCTATCTACTGATTTTTCAAGTTTAAACTATTTTAAAATTCATTATTCTCTATCTAAAACATGAAATTGAAAGCATGAAAAGTTAAGATTGAACTTTTTAACTGATCATGGATTATGGCATTTATTGACACTCTACACATAATCATTATTTTTTCAGTAAAAGTAAAAGTAGTGGCATTTGGATTTGCTCACTTTCAGGTCTCATTCTCTTTTTTCTTTTTGGGTCTATATTTTTTTAAGTCCCTTGATCTTTCTTTTAGGAATTTTTACCCTCTTTTTTGCTTTTTATTATATTTCATTTTTTTCAAAATATGGGAAAACAACTTCCAGAAATCAAGGTATGTACATATTTACAATACTATCAAAGTCAATTCAAAATTTCATGAACCCTATTACTATAGGACCCTAACACAGTACACATATACCATACAGCGGCACCTAAAAGGAAAAGAAAGAATCAGGGCACCGAACTTCTATACCAATGAAAATCGAAAAGATTGAAATTTCAAGGGACGAGCTAGGTCGTTACCTGCACAAAGAGAAAGATCGAGAGGAAACATTAGTGAGAAATTCATACTGATAAACTAGCAACGTAAATTAAAATAGAATGAACAACGGAAGTAGTAAACTGTTACCTGAATACAAGAGTTCTTTTGCATGCTCGATGGGAGAAACCCTGTGAATAAGTCACCGAAAGAAATTAGTCATGCTAGTTGGAGGAGATTGAACATATAAGTAGTGAAACAACACATAACTTAATCTTATCTCTCGAGATCGTTGGATAAACAGCTTCCGCGACAACCTCTGAGTAGAGAAAATTCTGTCGAGATAAGCAAGGATGCCATGTTAAAACCCCAAATGAACGGAAATACACCTATGTAAAAATGAGAGACTATCAAGTCGATTAAACTGGAAAAGAAACCCCAACTTGAATGGATTAAGTTTCAAGCGGTTGGGTAAGTTGTTACCTATGGAGTCGTCACCTGGAGTGGCCAAGCAGAGCTAACATGGAGCAAAAGGCTAGCCAGACGACAGAGGCAAGCTGAAGGGTCACAGAGAAAGGTGACGGGGAATCATCGGTAGCAAATGATAGAAGACAGTTAGGGTTTGGGGAGATCTATAACCTAAATGGGTACTCCGCCAATATCCACCATCCATCATAAGCCTTGAAAACCAACAATTAAATATCTTAACAACTGTCAATTGGACATGATGGTGGTACAGTTTCATTAAATTCCAAAGGAAGAAGACCCAAAACTCCAAAAAAAATCTTTGCGTTATGAATCATTTCAATCAAGAATTATTATCAAATGTCAAACATAAGGTTTATTTCCTGTCACAGTCAGCTAACCATAATTAATTCTGTCATGACGGAGTAATCACATGGCTCTTATGTACCGGAAGAAATAAATGAGGAACTCTCCTGATGGTTAAATACGCTGAAAAGTATCATGCATATGGGGCAATTGGCAACCTTGAAACCTGTGACGAAATCCCCAATTTACATTTTTTTTATTTTTATGAAACATAAGGGGTTTGGAAAAGGGAGTATATATATATATATATATATATATATATATATATATATAAGTGTAAAATTATATAGTCAAGTCTTGTTTAAGGTAAAAATTAATCTTTTTTTTTTTTATATATTGATTTATGATAGACGTTACACTCATTAATAAATTGGTTGTTATAATATAGGAATCACATGGTTGGATCAAGATAAATTCATCTTAATTTAGGATTTTTTAAGTTACAAGTGGGATCAAATCTTTCAAGGCAAACATTTTTTAAGTGAAAATATTGGGTAAATATTTGCAATTTGAGAGATTTTAGTTGATTCCTCTTTATTTTTAGCAAAAAGTTGAGAAAACACACTAATAAAATATTATAACTATAACAGAATTTATATTTTCACTTATTTTATATAATATGTAGAGAGTTAACATTAACATATTGTATTAACATTTCACATTCTCTACAGAAAAGTCAATGCATGCCCTCTCTTATTTAAAAATAAAGAAAATATATTATAATATTGTCTTTCTATATATAATTATTTTAGTTATTAATATTTTGTAAATGCTATACGTAAACTCTTTATTAAAAATATAAAAAAATACATCATCTCTTTAACCCAAATTAAAAATATAAAAAAAATTAAAATAAACTTTTTTTTCCTACAAAATCCATATAAAATTATGTTATTTAATGTTTTATATTTCACATTCAAATATTTTATTGATGATTAACATTAAAATATAATTTTGTTATTAATATTATTTTTTTTACATATTGAATAAAAACCAAACATAAAATAACTTATACAAAATGTAATATCAATAATTTATTTTTACTTATCATTTACCAATTCCATATGATACAGTGAAATAATTACATGCATCTCTAAAAATATATATATTTTTAATTATTTTATTTTTATAAAATGTTGATCTACAATCAAAATATTTTATTTATGATAAAAAATAATAATTATTCTTTATTATTACTGTTTTCTAATTTCATAATAAAAATATTATTTTTAAATTTAATTTTATTGAAGAACATATAACTGCACAGTGTCTATAGCAACTAAAATTGCAAATAGAGAACATAATTAAATTCAAATGTGGCTGCTCGACCTGATTTCTTCATGGTTTTCAGGCTCGATCTTTTAGAATATGGAGTACAGTGACAACACTTTGGAGTTCCAGGGAACCTTCAGGTTCAATCAACCGCAGTGTGAGTATGTGGTGGCTGGAGCACCGGGAAAGTGCTTCAGATTTACGCGTGGCTATGCGCTTGTTACCGCGGCATCCACTGGCGGATTCAATATTGTTATCAAATTCAACACCACCTTTCTTCTCCCTTCATAGTCAAAACGTTGTGGAAAATGTTCTTGTGAGGAAATAAGGTCATCCTACCATTAATAACAGTGTTTGTAAATCAATATTTTGGCTTTTAATATAGACGATCCATATTCATCTAAAAGAACACCAATAATTTCCATTACTTGAAAAAAACTAGTACATATTTATCCACTTATAGTTAAAAAGCTATACCTACTACATAGAATGTCATGTTTTATCTTCTAATGCTATTCAATAAATAATCCAAAAATTCATTAGATCAAAAGTATTATAATATAAGTTTATTTCAAGAAAGAGAGACATATACTATTGATCAATTAGGAAGAAAGCAAAAATTATAACGGGCTACATACAATATTAAAAAAACAAACACATGACAAAAAACAAAGAAAACAATAAGTCTATCTGAAAAGTACCTTTCTCTTGATTCTCACCATTGCATAGCACATTATAATGGAAGATCGTTCAATCGCTTCAATTCCCCTTTTGGAAAGATAACCCACAACCCCATTTAGCTACCTATATATATGTTTGAAGGAAATGTTTGTAAAATATTTCAGGGCTTCTATGAAAAACACCCCATTTATCAGATTGGGAGCACTAATATTTTCCATTTCATTAAACTATTTGATTATTACCTTTGCATTTCCAAGAATGTTCATATTCTCCTCATTCAATCTTCTTGAGAAAAAAATGTTGAAAGATAATGGAGAATCCTTAATTAGTGTGAGTTGGTTGATGAAACCTTAGGATAGGAATTGGTTTCTATTTCTTAGGGTATGCTTCTAACTTCCCTATATCCATATATGCTATATAATGCTTGAGTTGTATTGAGAATGTAGAGTGTTCTGCAGAGCAAGACTCTCCTGGTTCAGACTCTCTTTCGTAGAGATTAGTAGTGGGTTTTTTATTTATCAATTCAAACATCACATTTTATCATGGTACCAGACCTCCAGGGTCGAATCATAGCTAGAGTGTTGTGATCATTGCAAGTATCCAAGTGGCAGAGGAGAAGCCCCTGATGACTGAGTGAAATTTTTTTTCTTTCTCAGGCTTTAAGCAGATCCGCGCGGGTTTTGGAGTAACAGTTGTATTGATCATCGCATTTACTATAGTAACAGTCATTCTGATGGCGCAGAACTGAGCAGAAAAGAGGCGCCGACAAAAGGGAGACTTACTGAGTTTCGTTTCCGACGCGATCACCGCAAAAATTGGGTCAGTAAGTGCGTCAAGGAGATCTGAAGAAGATCTGAGCTAGTGGACATCATTGATGAAGGAAGAAATCTAGTGAAAGGTTGCCGATGAAGGAAGAGATCTGAAGAAGATCTTGCTGGTGCAGAGGATTCGAAAGGTTGTCGCACAACGTGCAAAACAACCTACTGAATTGATCACATATCAGGTATATATGTATGATAACATTGCTTTCTATAAATATCGGGGGTAGATCTATCATTTTTTTTCCTATCAACTATTTTTTGAATCGTTAAGATGAATAATCAAATAATTGAAGCATAATTGAAAGAGAGGAACAAGCTCGATGGTTCCAATTACTCTAATTGAAAGTTCAAGATGCAGACTATGCTAGAAGCGTAGAGTTCTTGGACGATTGAAAATGGGGATGAGTCGAAGCCAGCAACGGGAGCAACATCAATTCCAGACTGGGAGAAGAGAGAAGTAAGAGCAAAGACATTGTTGAAGATGTCAATGAAAGATTGCATCATACAGCATATCATAGAATGCAAATCAGCAAGTGAAATAAGGATAGTATTGAAGGATTTGTATGAGATAAGGAATACAAATTGTCTTCTATTTTTGAAGAGTAGGATTCTATCCATAAAGGTGGAGGAAAATGAAATATTTGCTTGTTTAATATCGTAGAACAAGAATCTGAAGAACAAATTGGCAGATATCAGTGAGATAGTTACAGATTCAGATTTTGTCATCATAGCTTTGAATGGTATGACTAATGATTACCAAATGTTTATCACTGGGATAAGTGCGAGAGAGAAAATCTCAAAATTTGAAGAATTGATAAGAATATTAATGCAATAAGAATAAAGAAGATTGACTCTAAAACCCTAGAGTGCAGATCTTGTGTTAATGGCAAAGAATAAATTCTTCAAAGCAAAAGGAAACCCATCACAGCAAAATGAAGGAGATCCACAAAAAAGACCGAATCATGCTCAAGGTATGTATCCGAATAGAAACGACTTTGCAATAAAATGTTTTTATTACGGAAAACTCTGTCATATTCTAAGGAGTCCAAGAAGAAGAGATTTCATGAAGAACTACAGAAACATAAAATACATGTAGGTCATTTTGCAGATGATGACCATGTTCAGGACTTTAGATTTTTCATGGCAGACTTTGATGAAAATGTCGAAGCAGACATCTGGTATGTGGATTCGAGAGCATCCACACATATGACAGGAAACAGAGAATGGTTCGAAAATTTTAAATAAATCAACAATGGAGCACAAATATACCTTGGTGATGATAGAAATCCTCATCTCAAAGCGTGCAGGAAAATTCTTGTTATTTTCCCAGATGGTAATATCAGACATATTCATAATGTAATTTATGTACTCGGAGTTACAAAGAATCTAATTTATGTATCCATGATTACATATCAATATCTCAAGGGATAATTTTTTAAATATAATTGTTATATTAAATATTTATTGGATGGCATGAAGACCATTGCTTGAGGAATTCGAACAGGAGGTCTGTACAAATTGGATGTGAGGACAACACCAGATCGAGCTTTGAAAACATTGAGTTTGACTACAAAAGAGCTATGGCACCAGAGACTTGGTCACATAAACTTCAACAATTTGTTGTTACTTCAGAAAAAAGGAAATTGTAAGAGGACTTCCTACATTAAACAAGTGCATAATGATTGTGAAGCTTGTGTGATAGGAAAGATGCATAGAGAATAATTCCCTATTTGAGTAGAAAAGAAAAAGAGAGACATACATGAATTAGTGCACACTGACCTATGTGGACCTATGCAAACAAATTCATCAGGAGGTGCACTGTATTTTCTAATATTTGTTGATGACCACACAAAGTTTTCTAGGGTATATTTTATGAGTAAGAAAAGTCACACTTTTGAATACTTTAAGCAGTTCAGATATATGATAGAAAAGAAAACAGGGAAGCACATAAAAATTCTACACTCCGATCAAGGGGGATATTACAGGAAGGAGGAACTTACCAAGTATTTTAAAGACCATGGAATATTACAGCAATTCACAACACCCCATACTCCTTAGCAGAACAGAGTAGCAGAAATAAATAAGAGAACATTGGTGGAGTGTGCTAGGAGCATGTTGAAAGTTAAGGGTCTTTCAAATGGTTTTTGGGCTCAAGCATTGAATATTGTAGTTTACTTGAAAAATAGGAGTCCTACAAGAAGTCTCGAGTTTAAAACTCCTTTTGAAACATTATATGGATTTAAGTATGTACTAAAAAATTTAAGAGTATTTGGGTCTAAAGAATTTTCCCACATTGCAAAGGAAGACAGAAGAAAAATAGATTCAAAAGACATCAGATGTACCTTTGTAGGGTATTGTTCTCAATTTAAAGCTTATATATTATTTAATAACTCTACTCATAATATATTTGTTAGTAGAGATGTCATGTTCCATGAGAAGGTTTCTATTGAATATGATAAAAGCAATGAGGAATGGGATATTTCATTCTTGGTGGAAGGGAGTGAAGAAACAAGTAACAACCATGAGGAGAAAAAAAAGACAGAAGTAGAAAGTTTAGATACAACAATCAAGCCGAGTCCTTCAAAGCAAACTCAGAACAGACTGGAAGCTACACCAACACACAGAAGATCAGGTAAGTAGATTCAATTTCCTACTAGATATAGGGAGAATTCCTTTATAACTAGTATGGTGAATGTTTTTGAACCTTCTAGTTATAGATAAGAAAATAAATGTAGTGAATGGAAAGCAGCTATGGACAGGGATATGAATCTATTCTCAAAAATAACACTTGGGAACTGGTTGAACTACCTGAAGGGAAACAAACCATAGGATGTAAATGGTTGTATAAACCCAATATTAATGCAGATGTAACTATAGATAAATTAAAATCTAGATTGGTAGCAAACATGTATTCACAAAAAGAAGGCGTTGACTATGAGGAAACCTTCGCCCCTGTAGCTAAACTAAACACTATAAAAATGATGATTGATTTAGTGACTAGAAAACATTGGATGATTCACCAACTAGATATAAAATATGCATTTTTAAATGGGGAGTTGAACGAGGAGGTTTACTTAGAGCAACCTGAGGGGTTTGTCCAGAAAGAGAAAGAACATTTCGTTTGTAGATTAAAGAAAGCTCTATATTGACTGAAACAAGCACCCAGGTCATGGTATGAAAAGATTAATACATTTTTCTTTAACACAGTTACAACAAAATTAAAGACGACCCTAATATGTATACTGTGAAAGATGAAAAGGGGTGTATAGTGTTGATTTATTTGTATGTAGATGATATAATTATTACAGGTGATGATGTTGATCTGATCAAGGAAATCAAGCAGCAAATGTGACAAATGTTGGAAATGAAAGACCTTGGAGAACTAAGATATTGTTTGGGTCTTGATATCTGGAGAGGTTCAGGACAAAATTTTCTATCCCACGCTAAGTATGTCAAAGGTCTATTAGAAAGATTCAGGATGGATCATTGTAAGGTTGCAGGAGTACCATTACAATAGAGCATTAAACTTTAGTTGAGGATGGCTCTAAAGAGGCAGATGTGACACTTTATCCAAAATTGGCTGGGAGTCTAATCTACTTAACCACTACTAGACCATATTTGGCTTATGCAGTTAGTGTGCTAAGTCAATACATGTCCAAACCACTTGAGAGTCATTGTAATGCAGAGAAAGGTGTTTTAAGGTATCTACAAGGAACTGTAGATTATGGTATTATTTATAATGATTCTTCTGATGTTAGATTGACAGAATTTACAGATTCCCACTGGACTGGGAATATAGAGGACCGAAGATCCATAATAGGTTATACATTCAAAATTGGATCCAGGGTGATTACATAGAGTAGTAAGAAACAAACACAGTTTCCTTGTCTTTAGCGAAAGCGGAGTATCAAATTATGTGTGTAGCAACATGTGAGGCAGTTTGGTTCTAGAGACTTCTCCATGATGTCGGGGAAGAACAAAAAGATTCAACAACAATCAGATGTGACAACCAAAGCTCAATCAAACTTGCTAATAATCCAGTGTTCCACAATAACACTAAACACATTGATACACAATTCCACTTTGTTAGGGAGAATGTTCAATCTAAAGAAATCCATCTTGTAATTTTAAAACTTGTGATAATGTTTCATACATTTTCACTAAGCCTCTTGGAAAAACTAGGTTTAAAATGTTTAGGGAGATGTTAGGCATATTTGTGAACCCCTTCTCCATTAAGGGGGAGTGTTGAAAGATAATGGAGAATCCTTAATTAGTGTGAGTTGGTTCAGGAAACCTTAGGATAGGAATTAGTTTCTATTTCTTAGGGTATGGTTCTAACTTCCCTATATCCTTGTATGTTATATAATGCTTGATTTGTATTGAGAATGTAGAGCATTCTGCGGAGCCAAACTCTCCTAGTTCAAAATCTCTTTCGTAGAACTAACCAGTGGGTTTTTTATTTATCAATTCAAACATCACATTTTATCAAAAACATAAGACCCCACTAAGCTATTACTTTTGCTCAAGTATTGGAGTCCTCTCCATTGAACCATAACAACTATACATGTTGATCTGGGTTCAAATATAATACGGCTTCGCAACCGCACTTACCATTTTGTGCTACCTCGTCGAATTTCACCCCATCGAAGTTCCTTGTTGGATAAACCAATTGTTGATTGTTGTCCACATTCCTACTAGGTTTATTATTCTTCATATTTTTGGCATATTCACCGTAATGATAACTTATCCTATTTGTGGCCTTGCCAATATCCAAAGGGTAATCATCAAAAATCACACCATTCGGTGTTCGCCATATTCCCCATATAATAAACCATGGAAGGAATATGTAAACCTTGCAAAGATGCATCCAACACTTGAAACACAACTCCATGGAAGAGAAATTGCATCCAAATTGAAACCTAAAAACCTGCAATACCCTATACCAAATTGCAACCTAAAATCCTGCAATACCCTACACCAAATTGCAATAGCAAAAGGACATTGCAGAAAAATTTGAAGCACCCTTTCGTTTGTCTCCTTCCATAGCATACAACAATTCGGACCACTAATTTTTCACTTGCAGATATTGTCCCAAGTTAAAATATAGTTCTTCCACATCAACCACCCAAAAAGAATAATTTTCGTGAGGATGTTCTAGCACCATATTGTCTTGAACCAAGATTTTTCCATGTTGGGATGAAGTTCATGAGAAATATATAACTATACTTCCGAAACCATGAGATTTCCATTTCATAAATTTCCACTCCAATAGAGCACATGCTCACTATCCCTCATCGAAATGCCCGCCAGCCTGAGGTCATATATGTATTTTTTCCACGTATTAGCATTGGAGTCTCTTAGTCCAATCACATCCACCGATTTCCATGATAGTCTTGAATTCCTTGGGTTAGAGCTCTCGATGATCTTTGATAAAAAGAAGAGACCATATGTATGCAAATGATTTAAAACATACACAAATAAACACTGAATTTTCAAACCAAGAATGACCTCAATACAACCAAGAATTTTATGCCCATTTCCAAAGGACCATCTAAAATTATTGAAGAGACAACAACTGATATTATGGAAACCATTCCAAATATATGAACCATTCGGACATGAATCAAAGAGATGCTTGCGCCACTCTGTAATTAAAATCCTTTTCATATAGGTCCTCTTAACAATATCATGCCATATTATAACACTTGATAAAGCCCCCAAGAGACTCTTGATAAGGAGTTCCCATCTAAAAAAAAATATTTCCTTGAGACCCAAACCACCATAATATTTATCACAAGATAAATTATCTAAACAAACCAGATGGATTTTTTTTCTACTTCTAGGTCCTACCCATAAAAACATAGCAATAATGGATTTAATGTGTTTGATGATTGTGCAAGGAAACGTGAAAAAATCCATCAAGAAAACAACTATACATTGAAGGACAGATTGTACGTGAATATACCTACCGTTGAAAGAAACCCATCTATGGGTCCAATGCAATAACCAGTTCTCAAAATTATCCATTATCCAAGACTAGTCTCTGGCCCAATAATTATAAGGTTTTAGCTTGAAGCCTAAATATGAGAATCCATCGTCTAGTAGAGAGTTGTTTATCCTAAAAATAATGGAAATATTAGCCACCACATAATTGTTCTCAGAGGCCTTAATAAGCATTGATTTATGATTGTTGGCATACAAACAAGAGGAATCCCTAAAGATAGTGATGATATAATATAGAAAAATCCACTGAGGCTTGGATAATTAACCAAAAATAAAGACATCATATACAAACATTAGAAGGGAGATAGAGGAGTTCCTAATAACCTGTAAACCACAAAACAGATCATTCTCGTGTGCCTCCCTAATATTCCTACTCAAACCATCTATCATCAAGAGGAACAATAAAGGCGACAATAAACATCCTTGTCAAATCCATCTCTGTGCTCTTAATAAGGCCAATGGGGAATCATTAACTAAAATAACATAATGAATAGATGAGACAAAATCCATGATCAAATCATAAATGTTATTTTTCATCTCAATCTTAAAAAGTACCATACAAAGATATGTCCAATCAACACAGTCATATGATTTACATAAGTTCATTTTAAGAATCAAATATTTCTTCTTATATGAATTAATAGAGTGTATAAAATCTTGGGAAATGACGAAAACATCATGGAGTTGTCTCTTCTTGAGAAGCCCAAAATTTTAATCTATTATTTATATTGAGACCTTGTCTTTGATTATGTTAGAAATAATCTTCGAAATCAACTTGTAAGAGATGTTACAAAGAAATGGGTTAGAAATCACTAAATGTTTTAAGCCACGAGGACTTTGGAATGAGTGCAATAAAATTCAAGTTAATCTCCCCCGTAACCTTGCATTGTAGGCTTGATTCTTCCACCATCCATAGTAAATCCATCCCCATAATGTCCAGGAAATGCATAAAACATTCAACATTCTAGGCATCCAAGCCAAGACATTTTATCTCTAGATAAAGATCTGAGAACTCTTTAAATTTCCTCCAGATTGTTAGGTTGTCAATATCTTCATTATCAACATCAGTGAATATTATGGGATATGAATGAATGAAAAAAATTTGGTTATCAATGTCCACATTGGATCTTTACTTGAAAATACCCTCAAGGTATTTCATTGCTTCCTTCTGAATATCTGCGATATCAAAAATTGTATCCCATGATTTTGATTCAATTTCCCATATTCTGTTAATGTTGAGCCGATGTGTGGCAAATTCATGGAAAAAAATTTGTATTCTTTTCACCACTAGAAATCCAAATTGTGCGGATTTTTTGACGCCGTGACTCTTCTTGAAACTTAAGAATTTGTCTCTTTTTCAATTCTAGATATTTCAATGAGGATAATTGGTCATCATCCGGATGTACAAGGTCCATTAGAGAAATTTCGAGGTCTAAAATTCTACAACCAAAATTAACTTTATTAGAACCAACCAGATTGAACAATATGATGATGTAAACCATGGGTGATGATTCACCATTTTTGGAGTAAAAAAGTAAAAAGACTAAAATAACTTATCTCCCTACAATTTTACTCAAATTTCAAGCAAGAGCACTCATAGGACGTGTAATTTAATTTCGAGTCCAATGAGTACCCATGTTGCATACTTTTAATGGACACTGCTACACTAAGAATGGGACATATGTGAAAAAATTGATTGCAATCACATTTTTCATGTATTTCTTATTTTTCAAGTAGCACGGTCCATCCGTCGAAATATGCAACATGGTTACTCCTTGGATGAGGAATTAAATTATTCATCCAACAAGTGCTCTCATTTTAAATTTGAGTAAATCAATAGGGAGATATGTTTAAAATATGAGCTGAAAAAGTAGTTTTTATTGCTTTCCTCTAAAATTGATGATTAGATTTTGAGTAAAATCGTAGAGAGATAAGTTGAAAATACGAGTTAAAAAATTAGTTGTTTATTTCGTTTCCTCTAAAATTTGATGATGCAGCCTAATATTATTTTATTATTTACCTTTTTATTTTATAAGATTCCTTGTTAGTTCCATTTTGCACCTCAAAAATTCTCTAATGCCTCTGATTTTGTATATGAATTATCTCCTTGTCGATATCTAATAGGTCCATTTTTAATTTGAGTTTTTTCACTCTCCCCCAACATCAGTCTGTCATTTTAAGAGCCCATAATTTTTCTATAATCAAATTCATGGCTGATTTTCCCTCTATATTAGCATATCACCTCCAGGTATTACAGACAAGATTGTAGAATTCCTAATCTTCCATCCATGCCCGATTAAATTTGAATGGAATACTTTTCCATTTCTTACCACCCATTCATTTGAATGGCTTTCTTGAGCATATTTCTGACATCCAGTGGTTTTGCAATTTTGAGTCTGAAACTGGAATTACTTCCAGCATACTGAAAAAAATCTTTGAGTTGTCTACTTTGCAAGGGAATCATTTGGCTATAACCTGAAACATCATCTTGCAAAGGCATATGATTAAAAGCACTTATCATCTGTATATCATGGTCTTGGGTAGGAAGGATAAAATTTATGTTATAGAGATATGCATTAGTGTTCCTAAAATCAAAACAGACCCTATGACCAACTATTTTATCTTTGATCATTACTGATTGGTTCAGAATTTTGTACTTTGTTTTGTCGAAGTTATTTTTTGGAGTAATGGTAATGGCATAGTGTTTGTCACTGTTTTCTCTGCGTGATGTAGTATTTTGCATGAGATTGCCAATTCTAGCAGTCCTAAGTCTTTGATGAAATGACATGATATTAGCCAGTTTAAGTAACTCAGGTATATCTGGACTGAAATTATTATGTTTGCTCATAAGGAGTTTATCAGGTCCTTTTTATGGATTTTGAGCTGTTATGGCTACAGTCAAAGTTTCACTTGCAGTGGAAGAGTTATGTGATGGTAATCTTTGAGGTATGGTAAAAAAATTAAGCTTCCCTACTCTTGAGTTCCGAAAAGGTTTGTGATATGTAAGTCCTCTAATGCCTTTATTCTGAAAATTTTTCCTGATGTTACTGCTGATGTTTGACTAAGGTTTGAGAAATTCGCTTGATAGTACATAATGATTTGTTCTTCTTTCTCTATTCCTATTTCAGAAGGAACATACCTACTTTCCTCAAGACATAGTTGTTCATGATCATGGTAGTTTTGAGTGTCTAGTTCATCACAGAGAACTAGGGGCAGCTGATGTGGTGGGTCTAAGTTTGTTTTAGTTTCTTCTGACTGTTCTTCAATTCCCTCATCAGTATGCAGAATAAAAGAGTTCAGGTCAGAATGCAAGGAATACATTGGAATGTTATCTGGCCTCTCTTGGCTACTGATCATGTATTTCATGTGTGACTCTCGATAGAGTATTCTTGTTTGGTCAAACACAGGAATAGTGGCGTAAGACATATCAAGTTGAATATTCCCTTGGAGCTTGGCTCCCCAAGATCTGGACAGAAGCATTTCGTACCTGGGAGGAATGTCTGCTACCGCTATGTCCATGATCAGATGTTTTGCAGGTACTTGGGCCAAACTAAAACAAAGATCTTTGATCAAGCCTAGACATCTGACTCTACTAGAATCAAATGAATATAATTCTTTGTATGGTCTTGTGATTTCTAGGCCTAATATTTCCATTACAACCTTCGGCATAAGATTATGCGAGGCACCGGAGTCTAGCATGGCATTGTGAAGGATTTGGTCATGGATATTTAGACTGATGTAAAAGGGAAGAGTGGTTCCCTCTTGGAATTTCCCTTCTATTTTCGGACCAGACAACACTTCAGGAGTGTCATCATCTAGATTAAGAGTGTTGGCATCATTTCCTAGATTCAGGACCTTTAACACTTGGGATTTATAAGAGCCTTGGGTGATGAGCTCGGTAAGAGGCATGGTGATCTTTATTTTGGCGATTTCACCCTCAAAACTAAAAGGTAGCTGCAGTTTAGACATGTTTGTTTTGGTTTTTTTAGCCATGACCTTCTCTATGTTCTGAGTTTGCTGGCTCTGTTTCGGGATTTTGTTTGCCAAAACCACCTCGGGAATCTTTATGGAAGTACTAGGAGCATCTGAGTCAGGACTAGTTTGGGTAACTCTATCCTTCTTTTGGTCACTTTTCTCGACCATGATTTTGTTGATGTTTACTGCTTTCTTAAGGATGGTATCAGGGGTTTTAGCTGTGTCTGAGCTACCTTTCTTGGAGTTGTCTTGATTTTTTTTGCTTCTAAGGTCATACTGCCTGGGAGCTTATATTATGGCATTCTGAAAATCTATGGCAGGATCCTCGGGATCTTCATAGTTGGTTTCATCCTGATTCGGAGAGAAGAATGCGTGTTCTTCTTCCATGAGGTACACCTCACACTCATTATCAGACCCTATGAGGTTCAAATGATTTTCATCAATGGGTTCTATATCCCTATCATCTTCTTCAACATAATTTTCATTAAATGGTGGCCTAATTTGCTGGTCATTTTCCCTTGGTTTGTTTTGAGGTTGTTCCCTCCTAAAATTTTGGTTCTGGTTTCTGTTTGGAGGGATTTGTTGGTTGTCCCTAACAGGGGTCTTCTCACTTATATTTTCCCACATTTTGGCCATGGACTTGACTAAATCATCTATTCTAGGATCTAGGGAAGGGGATGAAGTGAAGACCTCATCTCGGTAGGTGACTTTCCTTTCTGATCTAGTCCTAGCTCTTTTTTCTGCTAAGTTGGCTTCTGCCCTTATGGCTACTTTTTGCATTTCCTCTAAGGTAAGGGGGTCCTTGTCTCTTAGCTGATAAGTCATGTCTGGGTCAAAACCCTCGGGGAAATTTTCCAAGGCTGAACCAAGTGGGGGTTTGAAGTGAGGTGGGAGGGCGTTATATACACTGTTGAACCTAGTGCAATATCCCTGGACCCTTTCCTTGTTTTCCCATTTTAGATTGTTATATTCTGACAGGATTTGAATGGGGTTCTTTTGGATTTCCCACTTGTTTATGAAGACTTGGTAGAGTTCTAGGAGGTTGTGGATGCTGTTTGGAGTTAAGCTCTTAAACCATTTTTTGGGTTCCCCGCCCAGGCTTTGGGCGAACATTCTCATTCTAATGGTCTCGTCTTCTAATTCCATGTATTCAAAGGCATCGCTAATCTTATCTACATGATGTTGAGCTGTGATAGTATCCTCTCTGGTAAAGTGTGGGATTTTGGCTTGATAGTTCTGTTGTAAGGGAGCCAAAGGTTGTGGCAACACCAAGGGTGCGTACCAAGTTGCCATGATGGGAGCTAATGGGTGATGTACAAAATGAGGGCTTGTGGGATGAGCTGAAATGGTTTGAACAGGAGTGGTTTGGATAGGTGTGGCAGATTCACTTGGACTAGTGACCTGGTTTTCAGCAGATCTGGGATGGTATGAGCCAAAGTGATTGAGAAGCTGAAAGTCGAGAGGGGTAGAAGGTGAGGCTTCTCTACTAGGACTCTGTGGCAGATCTAGGGACTCAAGATCGTCAAAGTCTATCTTACTTTGTGACTTTCTTCTCAAAAGGGTTTTTGCTAATTTTAAGTCAAAGAGGGAATCCTGCAAGGCAGTGAGATGTTTAGGTACTAATATTGCTTTACGGATGGACTTATCAGTAGCTAGATTGTCAGTTTTGGAAGCTTGCCACAGAATCTTCTCTGGGTCATCTACTATGATAGGGGGATTTGGGTCTGGATGAGATCTAGTGTTGATTCTTTGTGAAGCCAGATTTCGGGTCTAGAGTTTAGAGAGGGTGGTAGTTGTGAATGTTTTGGATGGATGTCCTCTCTAAGGTTTTACTAATGTGAAGGATGGTCAAAACAAAAAGGATGGAATATTGGAGCCACCAGGTGGATTTCTTATGAGAATTATGGTCCACCACCAACACTATCAAAGATGCTTTGGGAAAAAGTTTTATAGCAAACTTTGAGATGGAAACTTGCGAAGAAGAGTGATTCACTTGGTTTCAACAGTTTGATAGGCTGTATGGACAAGGTAATGGTTATCTTGGCAAGAAGGTTTCTACTTATCTCCTATGTTTAGGTGTTCCACCCTAAGTTTAAGTTTTTGGAAGGAAGAGTTAGCAGAAAGGTATGGTTTATGAATTTTTGGTTTTTTATGGAGTTTTTAGGCCTACTGGAGGCTAGTGGAGTCACCAGGTGGAACTCGGTTGTTTTTTTAAATATGTAGCTATGGTCCACCACCAGTAACTAGGGAAAATCCAATCTGGGAGTGTTTTGGGGTTTTTCTGAGTTTTTATGTGCATCCTACGGTTTATTAAAGTATTCTAAACATGTTTCATCACTTTGCTAGGGTGGCGAGAACAAAAAGAGTTTACTCTAAATGGTTTTATGGACTGCTTTCCTGTTTAAGTTTTGAAGACTAATGAATCTACAAGAGTTTGCTAGACTGTTATGTACTAAGTTAGTCCCACCGTGATCTCCATTATGTTAGGATCGCGTGATTTGGCTGATTGGCAAGCCAAATGACAGTGTAACATCAAACCAATCTTTGGAGCCCAAGGACCTAGCATTCCTGGATTCAGAGAGGGCTCTCTCTATATTTGTAAGGGATATCTGTGTGTTTTGCTTATTGTGTTCTGATTTTAGGCTAGTTATGAAGTAGGTTTTTTATTTTTGGCTTTTAGGTTGTGAGGGATGAAATTGATCAAAGATATAAGATAGGTAAAAATATGTCAGATCAACTGTGATATGGGGTCGAAAAGGTCTACAAAAGCTATCAGACGATGATACAAGGCTGTTGAAGGGCCGATTTGATTCGAGGTAGAAAGGATCTTTGGCCAAAATGGAATAAAATGGACATCAAGTTTGGGAACAACAAAGGATTTCAAGCATAACTAGTTTAATAGCTGACATAAACATGGTAGGGAAAACCATTAATCATGAGAAATGTAACTATAAGCTAATCAATACATATAAATAAACATTCAAGCCATGCATAGAGATATATAACTCTCTAACTTTTGGAAATGACTATCAGAATTTGGGGAAATACACTTAAGAGAGACAAACAACTCAAATCACTATGCCGGAATGCCTAAACATAGCACTTCAAGTTATTGGGCACTTTGAAAATGAGATTGCATAGTCTTAGGCAAAGGGCAAGATCGGAACAAGACCTCCTTGGTTCAACAAATGACAATCTAATCAGTCAAAGAGAAATTTCATGGATGGAGCTATGGCTAGCCATGAGTAAGTAGGGCATACCGTAAATGATACTTAACATGCATAAAACCATGAATGAAATAAGCAACAATAACCTTAAGTTATTAAAGAGAAATCAAGAATTCTTTAATGTGACTAAGGAAGAAGAAAACATGGAAGCTATGAAGAAACAGGAAATTTGAGGTGCCTCCAAGGGCATGTCTCAAATTTTTTCTCTACTGATCTATAGAAAGCAAGAAACATGGATTCATGAATGAAAACTAGAATAAAAAACAAAGAAAGAGACACTATACTATTCTAGCAAGTCATGGAATCCAACAACAACCCTCTTTCATCATCCAAGAACATCCAAGAGACTATCCAAAAGCATGAGACGAGTATTTCCTCCAAAGCTTATATGACCATATATTGCTTCTATCATCAATTTCAGCCTTGTTTACAATGAAAGCCTTTGGAATATATAGGCTCAAGTGAGGAAAACCTCTTAGTTCAATTTGCACTCTCATTGGCCTATTCAAATTATCTAAACTTGTCCTTGAGGCTTTGCAAAGCCCAAGGCACAAAATATCTCATAAAATATCTAAAAAATGCTAAAAGAGGGAATTAAATTGACTTTTCATAACTTCTCATGTGCAAAAATAGCTAAACGCACATGAGGAAAAAGCATTTTTTAAAGGTTCAAATTTTACAAAAATATTCAAAAATTACATCAGCAAAAAATCCCCTGACTTGCCGGCAACTTTTGGAAGCCTTCCTGATGTCAAAATGAGCCTCATGATAGCTTGTTGGAAAGCTATGAGTGTCTACCTTTTGGAGCAACTAGAATTTTCTCAATCTGATGCATGGAGGTCCTCCAAAAATAGGCCTCTGTGTGAAAAACCAAAAAATAAGGTTTCCTGATAGACCGGGTAGAGTGTAGGAAAAGCGGGCATTTTTCGCCATTTAGGGGGAGAAAATGATCTTCAAATGTCTTGAAAGTCGCTGAGTGTGTGATCCTGAAATTATGGCATCCAATGATACCATTCTCCTCCTTTAATGATCCCCCAAACTGAAATGGCGAAGCCCATGATTTTTGGCCAAAAACCCAAAAATGCCAAAAAACCAAAATATGTTGAAAATCGCCCAAAATTGGTGAGCATGACCCTCAAAGGTTCTCAGCAACATTTTGTGAAGCAAAGGCAAAAATATGAAGTCCTGATGTGTCTTTCCTCACTTTCCGTGTCGGGCGCTTCCATTTAGCCTCCTTGAGCTTGTCTTGAGCAGCCTTCAACTTGCGCCGGGCAAACTGATTTAACTTTTTATAATGCTTCTTCATTCTCCTTTGAAGGTCTAAATCCCTATTTTCCCTCTCCAAATTCTTCTACAAATGGTCATTGACTCTCTCAGGCCATGCCTCCTTATTGTTCTCTATCTCTTGTTCAAAAAATGCAGTGAGAGGAGTAGATTGGAGAAGGGCATTTTGCTCTTCTTTTTGCTTCTCAAGGGCCTTTTTGAGCGCCATGGTTCTAGGCCTCTTTCGCTTAGGCTGATCATCGCCTTCACTTTCATCAAACTCGCCCATGAGTTCTTCCAACCTTGCTTGGGCTTTGGAGGCCTCCTTCTTGTACTTAGTCGCCTATGTCTCATAAAATTCCATATGGACACTCATTTGCCTATTTTGGATTTGCAGAAATTGATTGAAATTCCTTGCCCTATGAAGATCATCCTTCAATGCATCAATTTGGCCTTCCCTATGGATCAAAAGGTTTTCTAGAATCTGGGCCTCATTATCACTATCATCGCTTTGGATAGGGATGATATGCACTCTCCTGTTCATGACTTCCTTCTACCTTGCCCTTCCCTTTGCTTTGGGTAGCTATTCTAGTGTTCTTCCTCCTAGGAAAATCAATGATAGGCTTCTTTGGCAATTTTCCTTTACTTTAGAGAGCCCTTGTCACATTTGGAGTGACCACTCTAGGCACTCTCTTCTTTGCTGTCCCGGGCTTGTCCATTTTAGGAGAAGAGGGCGTGACCCCTTTACCTTTGTCATCTTTCTTGTCATCCATTTGAGTTTGATGTTCTTCTTGTGGAGGCTATTGTTCTTCTTGAGGCTGCCCTTGCTTATCATTGTCATGCCATTTTTCATCATCTTCATACTGCTGCTCTGTCTCATAGGACTATTGTGTGTCCTCTTTTGGCTGCTGCCCTATCTCACCCTCGCTGTCATGCTGTTGTTCAACACTTTATTCCTCTTTCCCTTGCTGCTATTCATCACCATTGTGATGTTGATGTGTGTCATCATAAGGCTTCTATTCAGTCTGATCATGAGTCTGTTGTTCACCCTCATCACTGTCGGGTTGTTTCCCTTCATCATCAGTTTGTTGTTCTTCATGCTGCTGCCCTTCATCCTCTTGCTAGTCACTTCCTTCTCCTTCTTCATGTTCCTTTGTTTGTTCTGTAGTAAAATTGAGCCTTTTAGGAGTAGGTCTGCTAGAAGAAGGCGAGGGGCGATGAGTAGGAGATTTAGGGGATGTATGGAGGGACAGTGGAGAAATCTAGATGATTGATGAAAACATCCCAAGAGACCTCTCTCTTTTCAAGCTGATGAAGAATGATGCTTTTGATGAGGGAGTGATGGAAGAGACAGGCTATTTGCTGTGAAGGAGGCCTATTCTGGATAGTGGAGGCCATTTTCTCAATGCTCTTGTGCAAGAAGAAAGGAATATTTAGCTGCTTGGTCCTTGTGAAATGCATCAGTAGTGGAATGTGATAAGCATAGATTCTAGAGAATATTCCCTCGCAAGTGAAGTACTTCATGATAATATTCATGAGGGGGGTGTAGCTGGCTAAAAGATATGAGAAAGGGGAAATAGAAGGACAAGCATCTCTATGTTCGGGATTTAGAAAGGGCTTGTAATCATCTAAGTCCAAATGGCTTTGTTTAAACCATTTCTCGCCAATATATGGGATTTTAGTGACCTTGGAGATGGATCTCGGGGAGAACTTGAAGTCAAGGCTTGCCAATTGGAAATGTTTATTTTGAAACCTTAAAGCGCAAAGGTGTGTCAAAGGATAAAAACTCTTCACTTCTTGCACCCTTTGACAGAAATCTAAACACCCGACCTCATGAAAATTGAACAATACTGATGGGTGGGCATTCACTTCTTCGGTGGAAATAGACTCATACCTCTTGTGCAATCCAATCCTACTATCCTGCCTGGGAGGCATCTTGTTCTAGATGCTCTCTGCAAAACCCGAAATGCCTCAAAAGGATTTATTGAAATGTGTTCTCAAACAGAACTCTGCCCTCTTTGTCAATCACTGTTTGATCAAGGTAAATTTGGTTTCAAATGCTGTGTCAGATGCTATATTTGCTATTAGATCTCTACTCCTTCAAAACAATGTCTTTTCTTCCCTTTGTATGCTAAACAACCAATTTTTATAATAAGCACACAGTCAACAAAAGATACACACAGTCAAAGGGTCACTGTGTTTTGGTGAGGTTACCAAGCTCTTTGTGTTTTGGTGTGAGCTTTAGCAGCTTTGTAGCAGAAAAACAGCAAGAATTCTTCACAATCAACACACCCTCCTCCCTTCACTGTTTTCTTTCACTATGTAGCTGACAGAGTTTAACTTTGTTTTACCACAATAGGGTTAACTTCACAATTTTTTAACAAAGCCTTCAATAATGTGCATATTCTGATTTGCAAGTTTATGTTAATGCATTGTTTTGAGGGCAGAGTTTAGGCCTTCAACATAAAAACGACCGCTTCACTTTCAACTTGACCATAACAATATCTTTCAAACCCTTGCCCCCAACATACCTTGAAAATCGATAGCAGTTGTTTTTTGAGGGGTTCGATCAGCTTTGAAAGCGTTTGGAGGTGTTTTGATGGCTTAAACCATGCACGGCATGTTTAGGATGGGAGAGCGCCGTGCAAAAAGACTGTCGGGTCACCTGTCGGGCCGACGTGACCAGCGCCTACAGGCGTGCCGCGCGGTAGTGTAATCCTTTGGATAAATTCTGCCTGAGCGCGCTGCGCAATTCTACAGGCGCGTCGCGCGGTTAAAAACCCTTGGAAACTCTGCAATGTTGCTCGAAAACCTCTCCTTTGGGTAGAGTGGACAGAAAAGGAGTTGTTTGTGCTTTGGAAATGAAAAAATACATATGCAACGGTCCTTAAACCTTTTTGAAAGTGAAAAATCCAAGCTCCCTTTCATACTTGTTTGGTGAGGTTTTTTGAAACCTTTGAAATACTTTAACGACCTCTTTGCACCAATCTTTCGACAAAGTGGAGTTGGACATTTGAAAAAGGAACATAGTGAGGACCTTTGTCTAGATGAAACAGGTTTTGTTTAGGACTTTCCAAAACTCTCCTACTTCATTTTCACTATGCTTTCTAAAGAAAGAAACTCTGCCACTACTGTTTTTAATGATATTTTCAACATGGAAAATCTGCTAAAAAATAAACCAATGATTGATGAAGCATATTTCACCTTTTGCAAGGAGATGGATTTACCCTTTTGAACCTTAAACTAATAAAGTCTGCTCAGGATGCTTTAAAGGTGATAATGCTCACTTTGAAACTGATTTAACTATTAGGTGTCCTTTAAGTTATTTTTCTGACTGTGGGTGAAAAAATTCAGTTGCATTTACTCATGCTTTACCATTCTCTGCTCATTTAAAGGGAACTTCTTTAAAATCTCCCCCTTTACTCAAAATGCAGCGGTAAGGTACCTTTGACCTTTTTCATAAGGAAAATTCCTTTATTTGTAATAATGGCATGCCTTATTGGCTTTGAAAGTTTCTCTAGAATTTGAAAAACATGTCATAATCCTTTTTGTACCTCTGGGACCTGTGTATCTTATTTGCAATGCCCTTTTTTGGGAAAGACTAAACTCAAGTTTCCTTTGTCTACTATGATGAGTAACTTGAAATACATTCTCTTATGAGTAGGAAGATCAGTACCCTTTGAAACATAATCATCATCTTTGGCTTGTGTTATGACCCATCTCTCAATCATCAGCAAGGTTGTTTTATGAGGGCTTCAGAGTGCTTTGACAGCGAACTCTGATAGGTGATAAGCTAGCCTTGTTGATAGTCATAGTACTCATGTTTTCCCTTTGTTTTTTACATGATTTCCCTTTTCAGAGGCTTTCAACTGTCTTCTGCTACTCTTACCACTTATCTCTTAATCAGTCAAACCTTTAAATCAGTCACTGCCCTGGCCCTCTGCTTATGAATGAAGGAGGCCTCTCTTGACAAAATGCCTGATGTTCTTTCAACCTCTGTCTCAATCCAAAGAAGGATGTTTGATGAATCATACTGAAAGTGGCTTCTCTTATACATGATGGCAGAGGTTAGTTTGAGCTCAAGACTATTTGACTCTTTTGGCCATCTGTTTAACAATCCTTTCTTCAATGATGATGAACCTGTTGGCTTCACATTGTAACTGAAATAATAGTGAAATCATACAAATAATTTTTAAAGCCCACTGCTTTGCCTCTGCCTTTGATCATCATTTTCATGTAGAGACCTTCAGTCGTTGTCTCACTATACTTCAAAGCTTGTCTTCACAGTTAGTGAAAAACTCAAAAACAGACTTTACCTTTGGCCCTCTGCTTGTAGATGAAGGAGGCGCTTCAGTCTTCAAACCCTTTGCTTATAGATGAAGAAGGTTTTTTAGTCATGTCATATCATCAGCCTTTTGACAGTGTCATTTTTCCTTTCACTGTCCTTTCAGGCTTTGACTGTGATCGCAAGAGCTTAATGAAAAACTCTCTGCTCTGTGGCTGCAAACCAGGCTCAAAATCACATTGAGAAGCAACTGTCTTCTCACGTGGAGCCAAGTATTGTCTTCTGGGATGCTGGCATGCCTCTGCACTTGAAAGATCCATTAAAACACTGTAAAAACACCTAGAATCAGTTTGACTTATGGTCCATGTATTGCTGAGACTTGAGGGTGTATTAGTGGCGCGACCTAGGGCTGTAACCAACTTTATTTGCAGAGTGGGAAGGTCTATTATGACTGGTCTATAGCAAATGGAGGTTCTTTGGCTTTTTAGGATAGTTTTCCAAGGGATAAATGCCTAAAGCGCCACGTCCTAACTTAGGGGAGACTTTTTGGACAGATTTGGATTGTTTCTTTAGAGCTGATGGGTAGAATATTATGGCTGAGGCTAGGTAGGATTTGATAATGAGGCTTCATCTCGTCATGGTCAGACTGAAAGGCAAGAGGGAAAAAATTTTATGGGTGTTTTCCAGCTGGCAAATTTGACAAATTTTTAGATCAGCTGCTAGAAAACTTGGCTGTTACAACTAGTCATCACCCACCAGTGAAAAATATTGATGACTAACAGTGGCTCCATTTGGGGAGGGCAGCTCCTTTTCAGGAGGTGTCCAGAATTTCAGATATTTGGCTTATGAAGACCAGTGCCTTACCCATTGGCACAAAATTCATTCTTCCTTGATGCTACTTCTGAAAAATGACAGCATGATTAGCATTCAATGATATTTCTACCTACCCCACTATCTTTCCTAACATTTTTTCTTCCTTTGGGTGCATTTGGACTAGCAACCCCTTTGTCAATATATTTTTTTTTTCTTTTTGGAAAATGAACCTATCTAATTCTACACTTATATCTACCGGGAGTTTAGATTAAACTGATGAACTCCTTCATTACTCTACCTATGCTAGATCAACTGTCAAGATTAAGCTGTTTGACAGGATTTTGTTCTCTAATCTAAAACACGAAATTGAAAAGATGATCAAATCAGGGTTAGACGGTCTGATTTGTCATGTATTTGCGGCATGAAAGACAAGCTGCACACAAATATTATTTTGCATAAAATGGAACTAGGAAAAACAGGGCTAAGATGCACAATTTGATTTTCATCCCTGCTTCCCTCTTTGGTTCTGTTTTGGGCGTGTGGAACCAGTATCTTTTCCTAATCTACTCTCTTTGATAATTCAAGCTTACACAATGTTGACCATCTTTTTCACTCACTAACTTATCAGCAAATAAATTTAAACATGTTCAGCTATGATTAGGCTAGATAACTAAACAAGACATTTGAGTACTAGTAGCGGCATTTAGACTTGCGCGCTTTTTGAATGACAATTTTTTGGAACATGGTGATTTTTTCTATTTTTCAACTTCCCTCTTTTCTATTCTTCTATTGTTTTCAACTTTTCTTTTTTATCTACATTTCAAACAGTGGTAAATACAATGATAAAAAATGCCTTAAACTCAAAAATCTTGGAAATGGCGAAACTTAAGCATCTTATCCTCGTAAGGATCTCCTACCATTCTTGGTCCACTCAACTCCTGAAAAGAGAAATTTGGAAAATTCTCTCTTTCCAGCATGACATAAGGATTCATGCAAGAATCTTTTAATGAACCCGTATCTTCCCTATGTACCTCTTTATACCTCTGATTTCCGCTCCTTCCTTTACTGTACATATTCCTTAAGTAATGCATATACTCCTGGTCATTTTTGAAATAAATAATGACATCATCAAGGTATGTTAAAATGTAGAAATTGAGGTCTGGAAACATGGCTTTCATGAGCATATTTTTGACATCCGGTGGTTTTGAAATTTTGAGTCTGAAAATGGAATTACTTCCAGCATACTGAAAAAAATCTTTGAGTTGTCTACTTTGCAAGGGAATCATTTGGCTATAACCTGAAACATCATCTTGCAAAGGCATATGATTAAAAGCACTTATCATGGTCTTGGGTAGGAAGGATAAAATTTCTGTTATAGGGATATGCATTAGTGTTCCTAAAATCAAAGCAGACCCTTTGACCAACTATTTTATCTTTGGTCATTACTGATTGGTTCAGACTTTTGTACTTTCTTTTGTCGAAGTTTTTTTTTGGAGTAATGGTAATGGCATAGTGTTTGTCATTGTTTTCTCTGCGTGATGTAGTATTTTGCATGAGATTGCTAATTATAGTAGTCCTAAGTCTTTGATGAAATGACAGAATATTAGCCAGTTCAAGTAACTCAGGTATATCTGGATTGAAATTATCATGTTTTCTCATAAGGAGTTTATCAGGTCCTTTTTCTGGATTTTAAGTTGTTATGGCTACAGTCAAAGTTTCACTTGCAGTGGAAGAGTTATGTGATGGTAAATCTTTGAGGTATGGTAAAAACATTAAGCTTCCCTGCTCTTGAGTTCCGAAAAGGTTTGTGATATGTAAGTCCTATAATGCCTTTATTCTGAAAAACTTTCGTGATGTTACTGCTAATGTTTGACTAAGGTTTAAGAAATTCGCTTGATAGTACATAATGGTTTGTGCTTCTTGCTCTATTCCTATTTCAGAAGGAACATACCCACTTTCCTCAAGACATAGTTGTTCGTGATCGTGGTAGTTTTGAGTGTCTAGTTCATCATAAAGAACTAGGGGCAGCTGATGTGGTGGGTCTAAGTTTGTTTTAGTTTCTTCTGACTGTTCTTCAATGGCCTCATCAGTATGCAGAATAAAAGAGTTTAGGTCAGAATGCAAGGAATACATTGGAATGTTATCTGGCCTCTCTTGGCTACTGATCATGTATTTCATGTGTGACTCTTGATAGAGTATTCTTGTTTGGTCAAACACAAGAATAGTGGTGTAGGACATATCAAATTGAATATTCCCTTAGAACTTGGCTCCCCAAGATCTGGATAGAAGCATTCCGTACTTGGGAGGAATGTCTGCTACCACTATGTCCATGATTAGATGTTTTGCAGGTAGTTGGGCCAAACTAAAACAAAGATCTTTGATCAATCTTAGACATCTGACTCTACTAGAATCAAATGAATATAAGTCTTTGTATGGTCTTGTGATTTCTAGGCCTAATCTTTCCATTACAACCTTCGGCATACGATTATGCGAGGCGTCGGAGTCTAGCATGGCATTGTGAAGGATTTGGTCACGAATATTTAGACTGATGTAAAAGGGAAGAGTGGTTCCCTCTTGGAATTTCTCTTCTATTTTCGGACCAAACAACACTTCAGGAGTGTCATTATCTAGATTAAGAGTGTTGGCATCATTTCCTAGATTCAAGACCTTTAACACTTGGGATTTATAAGAGCCTTGGGCGATGAGCTCGGTAAGAGGCATGGTGATATTTATTTTGGTGATTTCACCCTCAAAACTAAAAGGTAACTGTAGTTTAGACATGTTTGTTTCAGCTTTTTCAGCCATGACCTTCTCTATGTTCTGAGTTTGTTGGCTCTGTTTCGAGATTTTTTTTGCCACAACCTCCTCGGGAATCTTTGTGGAAGTACTAGGAGCATCTGAGTCAGGACTAGTTTGGGTAACTCTATCTTTGTTTTGGTCACTTTTCTCAACCATGATTTTGTTGTTGTTTACTGCTTTCTTAAGGATTGTATCAGGGGTTTTAGCAGTGTCTGAGCTACCTTTCTTGGAGTTGTCTTGATTTTTTTCTGCTTCTAAGGTCATACTGCTTGTGAGCTTCTATTATGGCATTCTGAAAATCTATGGCAGGATCCTCGGGATCTTCATAGTTGGTTTCATCCTGATTCAGAGAGAAGAATTCTTGTTCTTCTTCCGTGAGGTACACCTCACTCTCATTATCAAATCCTATGAGGTTCAAATGATTTTCATCAATGGGTTTTGTATCTCTATCATCTTCTTCCACATAATTTTCATTAAATGGTGGCCTAATTTTCTGGTCATTTTCCCTTGGTTTGTTTTGAGGTTGTTCCCACCTAAAATTTTGGTTCCAGTTTCTATTTGGAGGGATTTGCTGATTGTCCTTAAGAGGGGTCTTCTCACTTATCTTTTCCCACATTTTGGCCATGGACCTGACTAAATCATCTATTCTAGGATATAGGGAAGGGGATGAAGTGGAGACCTCATCTCGGTAGGTGACTTTCCTTTCTGATCTAGTCCTAGCTCTTTTTTCTGCTAAGTTGGCTTCTACCCTTATGGCTACTTTTTGCATTTCCTCTAAGGTAAGGGGGTCCTTGTCTCTTAGCTGATAAGTCATGTTTGGGTCAAAACCCTCGGGGAAATTTGCCAAGGCTGAACCAAGTGGGGGTTTGAAGTGTGGTGGGAGGGCGTTATATACACTGTTGAACCTAGTGCAATATCCCTGGACACTTTCCTCGTTTTCCCGTTTTAGATTTTTATATTCTGACAGGATTTGAATGGGGTTCTTTTGGACTTCCCACTTGTTTATGAAGACTTGGTAGAGTTCTAGGAGATTGTGGATGTTGTTTGGAGTTAAGCTCTTAAACCATTTTTTGTGTTCCCTGCCCAGGCTTTGGGCGAACATTCTCATTCTAATGGTCTCATCTTCTAATTCCATGTATTCAAAGGCATCGCTAACCTTATCTACATGTTGTTGAGCTATGACCGTATCCTCTCTGGTAAAGTGTGGGATTTTGGCTTGATATTCCTGTTGTAAGGGAGCCAAAGGTTGTGGCAACACCAAGGGTGTGTACCAAGCTGCCATGATGGGAGCTAATGGGTGATGTACAAAATGAGGGCTTGTGGGATGAGCTGAAATGGTTTGAACAGGAGTGGTTTGGATAGGTGTGGCGGATGTACTTGAACTAGTGACCTAGTTTTGAGCATATCTGGGATGGTATGAGCTAAAGTGATGGAGAAGCTGAAAGTCGAGAGGGGTGGCAGGCGGGCTTCTCTACTAGGACTCTATGGCAGATCTAGGGACTCAAGATCGTCAAAGTCTATCTTACTTTGTGACTTGCTTCTAAAAAGGGTTTTTGCTGATTTTAAGTCAAAGGGGGAATCCTGCAAGGCAATGAGATGTTCAGGTACTGATCTTGCTTTACGGATGGACCTATCGGTAGCTATATTGTCAGTTTCAGAAGCTTGCCACAAAATCTTCTCTGGGTCATCTACTATGATAGGGGTATTTCGGTCTGGATGAGATCTGGTGTTGATTCTTGGTGAAGCCAGATTTTGGGTCTAGAGTTTAGAGAGGGTGGTACTTGTGAATGTTTTGGATGGATGGCCTCTCTAAGGTTTTACTAATGTGAAGGATGGTCAAAACTAAAAGGATGGAATAGTGGAGTCGCCAAGTGGATTTCTTATGAGAACTATGATCCACCACCAACACTATCAAAGATGCTTTGGGAAAAAGTTTTATAGCAAACTTTGAGATGGAAACTTGCGAAGAAGAGTGATTCACTTGGTTTCAACAGTTCGCTAGGCTGTATGGACAAGCTAATGGTTCTCTTGGCAAGACGGTTTCTGCTTATCTCCTATGTTTAGGTGAGGTTTTCTGAATCGCTAAGTTATACTTAGATTGTCACTGATTTACAGAGTTTCCACCTTAAGTTTAAGTTTCTGGAAGGAAGAGTTAGAATAAAGGTATGGTTTATGAATTTTTGGTTTTTTATAGAGTTTTTAGGCCTACTGGAGGCTAGTGGAGTCGTCAGGTGGAACTTGGTTGTTTTTTGAAAAGATGTAGCTATGATCCACCACCAGTAACTAGGGAAAATCCAATCTGGGAATGTTTTGGGGTTTTTCTGAGTTTTTATGTGCAGCCTGCAGTTTATTAAAATATTCTAAACCTATTTCATCACTTTGCTAGGGTGGCGAGAACAAAAAGAGTTTACTCTAAATGGTTTTATGGACTTCTTACCTGTTTAAGTTTTGAAGACTAATGAATCTAAAAGAGTTTGCTAGACTGTTATGTACTCAGTTAGTCCCACCGTGATCGCCATTATGTTAGGGTCCTGTGATTTGGCTGATTTGCAAGCCAAATGACAGTGTAACATCAAACCAATATTTTGAGCCCAAGGACCTAGCCTTCCTGGACTCAGAGAGGGCTCTCTCTATATGTGTAAGGGATATTTCTGTGTTTTGCTTATTGTGTTTTGATTTTAGGCTAGTTATGAAGTAGGTTTTTCGGTTTTGGTTTTTAGGTTGTGAGGGATGAAACTGATCAAAGATATAAGATAGGTAAAAAGATGTCAGATCAACTGGGCTATGGGGTCGAAAAGGTCTAGAAAGAAATCATACGGTGATACAAGGCTATTGAAGGGCCGATTTGATTTGAGGTAGAAATGATCTTAGGGAAAAATGGAATAAAATGGACATCAAGTTTGGGACCAACAAAGGATTTCAAGCATAAATAATTTAATAGCTGACATAAACATGGTAGGGAAAACCATTAATCATGAGAAATGTAACTATAAGCTAATCAATACATAGAAATAAACATTCAAGCCATGCATAGAGATATATAACTCTCTAACTTTGGGAAATGACTATCAGACTTTGGGGAAATACACTTAAGAGAGAAAAACAACTCAAATCACTATGCCGAAATGCCTAAACACAGTACTTCAAGTTATTGGGCACTTTGAAAACGAGATTGCATAGTATTAGGCAAAGGGAAAGATCGGAACAAGACCTCCTTGGTTCAACAAATGACAATCTAATCAGTCAAAGAGAAATTCCATGGATGGTGCTATGGCTAGACATGAGTAAGCAGGGCATACCGTAAATCATACTTAGCATGCATAAAACCATGAATGAAATAAAAAACAATATCCTTAGGTTATTAAAGAGCAATCAATAATTCTTTAATGTGACTAAGGAAGAAGAAAACATGGAAGCTATGAAGAAACAGGAAATTTGAGGTGCCTCCAAGGGAATTTCTCAATTTTTTTCTCTATTGATCTATAGCAAGCAAGAAACATAGATTCATGAATGAAAGCTAGAAAAAAAAACAAAGAAAGAGACGCTATATGATTCTACCAAGTCATGGAATCCAACAACAATCCTCTTTCAGCATCCAAGAACATCCAAGAGACTATCCAAAAGCATGAGACAAGTATTTCTTCCAAAGATTATATAACCATATATTGCTTCTATCATCAATTTTAGCCTTGTTTACAATGAAAGCCTTTGGAATATATAGGCTCAAGTGAGGAAAACCTCTTAGTTCAATTTGCACTCTCATTGGCCTATTCAAAATATCTAAACTTGTCCTTGAGGCTTTGCAAAGCCCAAGGCACAAAATATCTCATAAAATATCTAAAAAATGCTAAAAGAGGGAATTAAATTGAATTTTCATAACTTCTCATGTGCAAAAATAGCTAAACGCACATGAGGAAAAAGCAGTTTTTAAAGGTTCAAATTTTACAAAAATACTCAAAAATTACATCAGCAAAAGGTCCCCTGACTTGCCGGCAACTTTGGGAAGCCTTCCCGATGTCAAAAAAGGCTCATGATAGCTCGTTGGAAAGATATGTGTCTAATTTCTAGAGAAACTATAATTTTTTCAATATGATTCCTGGAGGTCCTCCAAAAATAGGCCTGTGTGTAAAAAACCAAAAAATAAGGTTTGCTGATAGACTGGGCAGAGTGTAGAAAAAGCAGGCATTTTTCGCCATTTCGGGGGAGAAAATAATCTTCAAATGTCCTAAAAATAACTGAGTGTGTGCTCCTGAAATTATGGCATCCAATGATACCATTCTCCTCCTTTGATGATCCCCCAAACTGAAATGGCGAAGCCCATGAGTTTTGGCCAAAAACCCAAAAATGCCAAAAAACCAAAATATGTCGAAAATCACCCAAAATTGTTGAGCATGACCCTCAATGGTTCTCAGCAACATTTTGTGAAGCAGAGGCCAAAATCTAAAGTCCTGATGTGTCTTTCCTCACTTTCCGTGCTGTACGCTTCCCTTTAGCCTCCTTGAGCTTGTCTTGAGCAGCCTTCAACTTGCGCCGGGCAAACTAATTTAACTTTTTATAATGCTTCGTCATTCTCCTTTGAAGGTATAAATCCATGTTTTCACTCTCCAACTTCTTCTGCAAATGGTCATTGACTCTCCCAAGCCACGCCTCCTTATTGTTCTCTATCTCTTGTTCAAACAATGCAGTGAGAGGAGTATATTGGAGAAGGGCATTTTCCTCTTCTTTTTGCTTCTCAAGGGCCTTTTTGAGCCCCATGGTTCTAGGCCTCTTTCGCTTAGGCTGATCATCGCCTTTACTTTCATCAAACTCGCCCATGAGTTCTTCCAACCTTGCTTGGGCTTTGGAGGCCTCCTTCTTGTACTTAGTCGCTCGTGTCTCATAAACAACCATATGGACACTCATTTGCCTATTTTGGATTTGCAGAAATTTATTGAAATTCCTTGCCCTATGAAGATCATCGTTCAATGCATCAATTTGGCCTTCCCTATGGATCAAAAGGTTTTCTAGAATTTGGGCCTCATTATCACTATCATCGCTTTGGATAGGGATGATATCGAATGCACTCTCTTGTTCATGACTTCCTTCTACCTTGCCCTTCCCTTTGCTTTGGGTAGCTATTCTAGTGTTCTTCCTCCTAGGAAAATCAATGATAGGCTTCTTTGGAAATTTTCCTTTACTTCGGAGAGCACTTGTCACATTTGAAGTGACCTCTCTAGGCACTCTCTTCTTTTCTGTCTGGGGCTTGGCCTTTTTAGGAGAAGAGGGCATGACCCCTTTACCTTTTTCATCTTGCTTGTCATCCTTTTGAGTTTGTTGTTCTTCTTGCGGAGGCTGTTGTTCTTCTTGAGGCTGCCCTTCCTTATCACTATCATGCCCTTTTTCATCATCTTCATGCTGCTGCTCTGTCTCATATGACTCTTGTGTGTCCTCTTTTGGCTGTTGCCCTGTCTCACCCTCGCTGTCATGCTTTTGTTCAGCACTTTCTTCCTCTTTCCCTTGCTTCTGTTCATCACTACTGTGATGTTGCTGTGTGTCATCATAAGGTTGTTGTTCAGCCTCATCATGAGTCTGTTGTTCACCCTCATCACTGTCAGGCTATTTCCCTTCATCATCAGTTTGTTGTGCTTCATGCTACCGCCCTTCATCCTCTTGTTGGTCACTTCCTTCTCCTTCTTCATGTTCCTTTGTTTGTTCTATAGTAAACTTGAGCCTTTTAGGAGTAGGTCTGCTAGAAGAAGGCGAGGGGCGATGAGTAGGAGATGTAGGGGATGTATGGACTGGAGGGAGAGTGGAGAAATCCATATGAGTGATGAAAACATCCCAAGAGACCTCTGTCTTTTCAAGCTGATGAAGAATGATGATTTTGATGAGAGAGTGATGGAAGAGAGAGGCTATTTGCTGTGAAGGAGACCTCTTCTCGACAGTGGAGGCCATTTTCTCAATGCTCTTGTGCAAGAAGAAAGGAATATTTAGTTCCCTGGTCCTTGTGAAATGCCTCAGCAGTTGAATGTGATAAGCATAGATTCAGGAGAATCTTCCCTCACAAGTGAAGTAATTCATGATAATCTTCATGAGGGGGGTGTAGCTGGCTAAAAGACATGAGGAACGAAAAATAGAAGGACAAGCATCTCTGTGTTCGGGCTTTAGAAAGGGCTTGTAATCATCTAAGTCCAAATGGCTTTGTTTAAACCATTTCTCGACAATATAGGGGATTTTAGTGGCCTTGGAAATGGATCTCGGGGAGAACTTGAAGTCAAGGCCTACCAATTGGAAATGTTTATTTTGAAACCTAAAAGCACAAAGGTGTGTCAAAGGAGAAAAAATCTTCACTTCTTGCACCCTTTGACAGAAATCTAAACACCCGACCTCATGAAAATTGAACAATACTGATGGGTGGGCATTCACTTCTTCGATGGAAATAGGCTCATACCTCTTATGCAATCCACTCCTACTATCCTGCTTGGGAGGCATCTTGTTCTAGATTCTCTCTGCAAAACCAAAAATGCCTCAAAAGGATTTCTTGAAATGTGTTCTCAAACAAAACTCTGCCCTCCTTGTCAATCATTATTTGATCAAGGTAAATTTGGTTTCAAATGCTATGTGAGATGCTTTCTTTGCTATTAGGTCTCTACTCCTTCAAAACACTTTCCTTTCTTCCCTTTGTATGCCAAACAACCAATTTTTATAATAAGCACACAGTCAACAAAAGATACACACAATCAAAGGGTCACTGTGTGTGAATGAGGTTACCGAGCTCTTTGTGTTTTGGTGTGAGCACAAGCAGCTTTGTAGCAGAAAAACAGCAAGAATTCTTCACAATAAACACACCCTCCTCCCTTCACTGTTTTCTTGCACTATGTAGCTGACAGAGTTTAACTTTGTTTTACCACAATAGGGTTAACTTCACAATTTTTTAACAAAGCCTTCAATAATGTGCATATTCTGATTTGCAAGTTTATGTTAATGCACTGTTTTGGGGGTAGAGTTTAGGCCTTCAACATAAAAACAACCACTTCACTTTCAACTTGACTATAACAATATCTTTCAAACCCTTGCCCCCAACATACCTTGAAAATTGATAGCAGTTGTTTTTTGAGGGGTTCGAGCAGCTTTGAAAGCGTTTGGAGCTGTTTTTATGGCTTAAACCATGCGCGACACATTTAGGATGGGAGAGCATTGTGGAAAAAGACTGTTGGGTCACCTGTCGGGCTGACGTGACCAGTGCCTACAGGCGCGCCGCGCGGTAGTGTAAGCCTTTGGAGAAATTCTGCCTTAGCACGTCGCGCTGTTAAAAACCCTTGGAAACTCTGCAATCTTGCTCAAAAACCTCTCCTTTGGGTAGAGTGGACAGTAAAGGAGTTGCTTGTTCTTTGTAAATGCAAAAATAGATATGCAACGGTCCTTAAACCTTTTTTAAAGTGAAAAAGCCAAGCTCCCTTTCATACTTGTTTGGTGAGGTTTTTTGAAACCTTTGAAATACTTTAACGACCTCTTTGCACCAATCTTTCGACAAAGTGGAGTTGGACATTTGAAAAAGGAACATAGTGAGGACCTTTGTCTAGATGAAACAGGTTTTGTTTAGGACTTTCCAAAACTCTCCTACTGCATTTTCACTGTGCTTTCTAAACCAAGAAACTCTGCCACTGCTGTTTTTAATGATATTTTCAACATGGAAAATCTACTAAAAAATAAACCAATGATTGATGAAGCATCTTTCGCCTTTTGCAAGGAGATGGATTTACCATTTTGAACCTTAAACTAATAATGTCTACTCTGGATGCTTTAAAGGCAATAATGCTCACTGGGAAACTGATTTAACTATTAGGTGTCCTTTAAGTTCTTCTTCTGGCTGTGGGTGCAAAAATTCAGTTGCATTTACTCATGATTTACCATTCTCTGTTCATTTAAAGGGAACTTCTTTAAAATCTCTCCCTTTACTCAAAATGCAGTGGTAAGGTACCTTTGACCTTTTTCATAAGGAAAATGCCTTTATTTGTAATAATGGCATGCCTTATTGGCTTTGAAAGTTTCTCTAGAATTTGAAAAACATGTCATAATCCTTTTTGTACCTTTGGGACCTGTGTATCTTATTTGCAATGCCCTTTTTTGGGAAAGACTAAACTCAAGTTTCCTTTGTCTACTATGATGAGTAATTTGAAAGACATTCCCTTATGAGTAGGAAGATCAGTACCCTTTGAAACATAATCATCATCTTTGGCTTGTGTTATGACCCATATCTCAATCATCAGCAAGGTTGTTTTATGTGGGCTTCAGACTGCTTTGACAGCGAACTCTGATAGGAGATAAGCTAGCCTTGTTGATAGTCATAGTACTCATGTTTTCCCTTTTTTTTTACATGATTTCCATTTTCAGAGGCTTCCAACTGTCTTCTGCTTCTCTTACCACTTATCTCTTGATTAGTCAAACCTTGAAATCAGTCACTGCCCTAGCCCTCTGCTTATGAATGAAGGAGGCCTCTCTTGACAAGATTTCTGATGTTTTTTCAACCTCTGTCTCAATCCAAAGAAGGATGTTTGATGAATCATACTGAAAGTGGCTTCTCTTATTCATGATGGCAGAGGTTAGTTTGAGCTCAAGACTATTTGACTCTTTTGGCCATCTATTTAACAATCCTTTCTTCAATGATGATGAACCTGTTGGCTTCACATTGTAACTGAAATAATAGTGAAATCATACAAATAATTTTTAAAGCCCGTTGTTTTGCCTCTGCCTTTGATCATCATTTTCATGCAGAGACCTTCAGTTGCTGTCTCACTATACTTCAAAGCTTGTCTTCACAGTTAGTGAAAAACTCAGAAACAGACTTTACCTTTGGCCCTCTGCTTGTAGATGAAGGAGGCGCTTCAGTCTTCAAACCCTTTGCTTATAGATGAAGAAGGTTTTTTAGTCATGTCATATCATCAGCCTTTTGACAGTGTCATTTTTCCTTTCACTGTCCTTTCAGGCTTTGACTGTGATCACAAGAGCTTAATGAAAAAATCTCTGCTCTGTGGCTGCAACCTAGGCTCAAAATCACATTGAGAAGTAGTTATCTTCTCACGTGGAGCCAAGTATTTTCTTCTGGGATGTTGGTATGCCTCTACACTTGAAAGATCCATTAAAACACTGTAAAAACACCTAGAATCAGTTTGACTTATGTTCCATGTATTGCTGAGACTTGAGGGTGTATTAGTGGCGCGACCTAGGGCTGTAACCAACTTTATTTGCAGAGTGGGAAGGTCTGTTATGATTGGTCTATATCAGATGGAGGTTCTTTGGCTTTTTAGGATAGTTTGCCAAGGGAGAAATTCCTAAAGTGCCACTTCCTAACTTAGGGGAGACTTTTTGGACAGATTTGGATTGTTTCTTTAGAGTTGATGGGCAGACTAGTATGGCTGACGCTAGGTAGGATTTGATAATGAGGCTTCATCTCGTCATGGGCGGACTGAAAGGTAAGAGGGAAAAATTTTATGGGTGTTTTCCAGTTGGAAAATTTGACAAATTTTTAGATCAGCTGCTAGAAAACTTGGTTGTTACAACTAGTCATCACCCACTAGTGAAAAATACATATGACTAATAGTTTCCATTCAATAATGGGACTCTTTCATTTTGTGTGGACTGTCATTCCTTTCATCCAAAGGAAGATTTCCTCATACTGCAATCGTGCAACACTGAGTTAGTAACGGTACCATGAATCCAAAATAAATAATATATTTTGAATAAATTTGGAGTTTTCAATCATTTTCATGGAGTATATTTTAATATCTTGCTCAGTAGTTTAAATAATTCCTCATTTAATTTTTACATTGATCGAAAGAGTTTCCAAGGGGTGGAAAAATGAAAAAAAATGGTTTGGTGTTGAATTAAAAAGATGTGATCTGTGTATTTTACTCGTTAAATTGTGGATTACATTTATACTTCAGGAATTATTTATCACTAACTGAACAACTTCCTCACTACCTAGCCTAAATGAACAAAATACTGTAGAAATCTCATAATATTACAACATTTCCCCCCTTAATTCGAAGGGACATTTGAAATACCAAGTAAGGATCTAAATTTTTCGAAATTTTCACACCCTAATGCTTTGGTAAAAATATCTGAAATTTTTTCAGAAGTTGGATAATGTGTCAAATGATTTTTTTTGGCCTCTAGATGATGTCGAATCAAATGATATTTGGTGTTGATATGTTTGGTTCAATCATGAAACTTTGGATTCCTGGCCAACTAAATTACAAAAGACTTGTCGACAAATAGAGGAGGTGAAGCTCTTTGTTTCTCCTGCAAATATTTGAGTACTTTCTAAAGCCAAATGATTTACTTACTGGCTTGAACTGCTACAACATATTAATCTTCGGTGGTAGAATCAACAGGAACATATTTCTTGCGTGATCTCCAACTGATGGTTGTTGATCCTAGATTCATCGAATATCTAGAAGTTGAGACTCCATTTTCTTTATCTCCATCAAAATCTATATCTGAATAACCAGCAAGATGGAAGTCTAAAACTTTGGAATATTTTATGATGTAAGTTTGAGTTCCTTTTAAATATCTCAAAACACGTTTTGCTGCTACCCAATGCCCCTCACAAGGATGATGCATAAACCTGGAAAGTATTCTGACAACAAAGGTTATATCAAGATGAGTAATAGACAAATAAATCAAACTTCCAACAAGTTTCCTGTACTTTGTTGGATCTTCAAATGAATTTCCTTCATTGGAAGTGAGATTAAAATTCTTCTCCATTGCAGTAGCAACATGATTACATTTCTTCATACTATATATGTTAAATAATTTATCAACATATTTCTTCTAAGAGATGAAAATGTGTTGTCGTTTTTTATCAACTTCATTTCCACGATAATAATGAAGTAAACCTAAATATTTCATATCAAAAACATTTTTCAATTCCTTCTTTATATATAATATATATTAATCATTGTTTCCTATGATCATCAAATCATTGACATACACAACTAGATATACAACTATTCTTCCAACATTCTTAACGAAAAGAGTTTCATCATCTAGGTCAAAATGTTTATAGTTTAATTTAAGAAGATGTTCAATTAGCTCCTCATACCATGCTCTTGGTGCTTGTTTCAAGCCATACAAAGACTTCATTAGTTTGCAAAAAAAAAATTCTTTCCCTTTAACGAAAAAACCTGTTGGCTGAAACATGTAAACATCTTCCTTCAAATCTCCATTTAAAAAGGAAATTTTGACATAGATTCCAAGTAGTGTGAATAACTAGGGTAAAGAGATTTTCAAAATGAAGTTTTGACATCCATATGATGAATTTTCCATTATTTATGAGCTGCAATAGTAAACAAAGATCTAATAGTGCCCCATTTATTTGTAGGAGAAAAATTATTTGTATAGTTGATACCCTCTTTCTATGCATATCCCTTCTCTAGAAGTCTTGCTTTGTGTCTGTCTAGCTAACCATTAGATTTATATTTAGTTTTATAAATCAATTTGCAACCAATAGGTTTGATGCCAGCAAGAGGATCCACCAGCCTCCATGTGCCATTTTTATGAGAGCATCATATTGCTTTTGCATTGCATCTTTCCACTATTCATAACTAACAGTTTTTTCAAAGCAAGTAGGTTCACAATCCACAAAGAAATTAAATTCACAATCATAATAGTTACCTGATGAACTTATAGCCTTAAACACATCATATTTCATTGGAAATGTCTGAATACAATTTGACCTTCGCAAAGGTTGTGTAGGAAGTTGCGAAAGTTTCTCATCTTCTTCATCTAGTTGAGTTCTTGCCATTTCTATCATTGTTTCTGTATAAACACTTGCATCAACCAATACCTCATCAGCAGTAGCAAATTATCATCATCAACCAATGTCTCATCATTGAGAGAAGGAAACTCGACAAACTGATCCAATATAGGAATCCCCTCTTTAGGATGTGTAAGTATATTATCTGATTCATAATAAAACTTTTGAGGCACAAAATTTTCTATCTGATTAATTTGTCTATCAACAGTGAGGGAATCTTTATCAGTTTCATGAAAAATTACATCTATTGAAAAAATGATTTTTTTTTTCTCTTCATCATACAATCGGTATGCATTAGAAGTCATGGAATACCCTAAGAATATAAATTTTCTCCTATGTTCAGTCAGCTTATTCATTTGATGTTTAGGAATTAAGGCATAACATTAAGAACCAAAAATTCAGAATTTTTTATCAGCAGGAAGATGACTATACAACATTTCATATGGAGTTTTGTTGATAATGACAGGGGAAGGGCACCGATTTCTAATGTGTGTCGCACAGAACATAGCTTCTCCCCAAAACAAAATTTTACATTCTTAAAAACCATCATTGACATTACCATATTAAGCAATGTTTTATTCATTCATTCAACAACACCATTTTGGTGTGGATTATATGCTATTATGGTTTGGTGTCTGATGCCATTCTCTTGAAAATATGTTTCAAAAGCATGTGAAGAATATTCTCCTCCATTAGTAGTCCTTATAGTACCAATAGTAAGTTGCGCTTCATTTTTTATCAAGAGATGAAATTTCTTAAACACATCAAAAACTTGTGATTTTTCTTTAAGAAAATAAACCCAACGCATCCTCGAATAATCATCAATATAAGTGAGTATGTATTTATTTCCATTTGCAGTCGGTACAAAAATTGGACCACATAAATCAAAGTGTATGAGGCTTAATTTCCTTGTAGCTCTAGACTTAGAATTTTGAAAAGAATCTTTGTGATGCTTGTCCAATATACAAGCATTACATAGGGTTGATTTTTTGGGAACTGTTGCAAGTCCCTTAATCCCTTGTTGCTTCATAATTCGAATACTTTCATAATTAACATGACCGAAGTGTGCATGCCATAATACATAAGGTGACAAAGTATCATTTTGTTGAAGCAAATAAGTTGTGTTCAATGCGACAGACGACAACCATGCAACTTCAATCATTTATCTTCTTCCACACTAGTCATTACAGTTTTATTTTCAGCTACTATTCTAATTTCTACTTTATCATCAAATATGTGAACGGAATGTCCCTACCATATTATTCTTATAATAGATAGCAAATTTATTTGGAACTACATAATTTAAAGAAAATTATTAAAAATATAATTTGAAAGTCCCTGATGGTATGATTTGGGGCTTATCATCAAAATACATTACTCTGTCAATATGATCACTGAATTGATCAAACAAAACTTTTTGAAAGGTTATATGACACGTGGCACCTATGTTTAGAACCTAGCTGTCATACCATGAAGAAAAATAATTACTAAAAACATCTTCCACGTGGAAATTACAATGAGCGACAACATAATGTGCATTCTCAGAAGACTGTCCTCTGTCTAGAATTATATGATCTTTATTTTCAAGCAATTTTTCTCTTTTTTCATTAATTTTCTCCTATGGAATTCTACAATTTGCAGCAATATGTCCAATTTTACCACATCTAAAACATTTTACAGCTAGTTTATTAGAAAAATTTCTTTTTTTTCATTTTGTTGTCTATCTCCCTAAATATTCCCCCCCCCCCCCCCCCCCTCGCCCCCCCCACCTCTATAAACTTCCTACCTCGACCTCTATTACCCTTCTTAATGATTCCTCTTGAGGTTTTTGGTCTTTTCAAGCAAGACATAAGGTTTCAGTATTAGAACTATGTGATGCTTCTTTCTTGCCAAAAGCCTTCTCCCTTTTTGCAATTTTCCCTACTAATTTGCCAAATTCTAATGCTTTTAACTGCCTACTAGCTTGGAGAGATTCCAGGTAGTGTGAATAACTATGGTAAAGAGATTTTATAAATTCATTAAGTGGAAAATCAACTTTAACTCCAGTAGATTCAATTTCATGATTAATGGCTTTAATTTCATAGGCAAGTTTTAAAGGATCATTATCGCTCATTTCTAGATTAAATAACATCAACAATAACTGAATTATCTCCAATTAAAAATTCGAATCATAAATTTCTTTTATTTTTGTTATGGCATCATAAGATGTTTTGCTCTGAGTAATGTGTCTTCTTAACTCTTCTAAGACTGAAGTTGAGATTAAGGCAACGGCCTATTTATCCTTACTTTGCCAGATTGATAGTTGTTTCCGCTCATCGAGATGCTCTGGTGCATTCTCTCCTTCTCCTTCACAGACTCCATCCCATAAAACATTAAATATAAGAGTATTTTTAACTTTCCTAAAACACTCTTGGTAATCGACCTTTTCAGAAAGGACATGTAATATTCCTAATTATCTTTTGGCTAGTTGGAATATTATATTTTTCTTTCATTCATAACTTAGATGAATAAGTGGGTAGAGAGACCCTTAAATCTCTTTAGTAGGGATAAAACCACTTCCAGTATGAATTTGGATTAGTGTAGCAAGCTGAAATAAATAAAACCTTAATGTGAATGGGGCCAATGCATGTAGATGAGGTTAAAGTTGACCGAATCAATAGCATTACCATAGAGAGAGTGGAGCTAGTAGGGAAAGCGTAGTTATGGTGGAGGAGTGTTTGCATGGTAGTAGCATCTTTAATGAGTGTGGCCAAGGGTGAGGAAACTCACCAAGCATATAAGGAAGGGTATGGAAGCCATAGAAGGAATTCTGATTATTTTTTATGTCTTATTCTTTTATGACTTTGTGTGCGCTTCGGCTATTTAGCGGAGTCTATTGTGTTGTTTAGCACAATGGTGTTTCTGGGCGTAAATCCCACCCTCATCCTTGGGGGACTTCTAGTGCCCACTTAGGACAGGTTCCTTTGAGCTTCATTGCACTATTCGAACTCAGGCCCAGTGTTACACCATTTTTCGTCATCTAACCTATTATCATTAGATGAACCCAAGTACACCATGTAAGACCATTTTTACCCTAAGTAAAATTTCTTTCACCATGTGAAATAACATTTATTTATATTCCCTAGTCATATTTAACCCAAAACAAGGAAATTAATTAAATAAACCATTATTTATTTGATTATTTCCTAGGAATAAGTTATTTAAATCATTATTTAAATAATATTCCTAGTTAAATTTGACTAAATCATTTTTAAATAATTAAATAAATCATTATTATATTCCCACCATCTCCCTAAAACAATAGATAAATCATTTATTTATTTATTGTTTATAAATAAAGGAATTGACCCAAGTCAAAAGACCTTTTCCCTCCAACAAATATAATAAAATATTCCTACAGGGTGGTTCTAGAATTTGATTAATAATATTTTATTCATGCACCAAGTTCTAGATAACCCTAATATTTTGTTATAAATAGAAGGGTTTTCCCCATTCATTAGTCACCTCCATTGCATTAGATCACTCTGGATCTATTCTAGGTCACATTCTCCATTTTTGCTTTGTGAGCTCCCATTGAGTTCTATGTTTGTCTGGGTTTTTCTTCAACACCAAGAGAGAGGAATTTTAGATCTGAAACGCTGAGGACTTTCAAGAACCCATCCCACTGAGGAGAACTAGAAAACACCTTTCTTGTTTTCCTCTCAGGTGCCCCCTTTTTAATATAATATAAAAATTCTTTCAAATACACTATCCTTGTCTAGTCTATTGGATGCATGGAGCGATATTTTACTTTATCTACTTAATATCTTTTATGCTTAGATCTGGATTTGTGCAGTATCGTTTGGATCATATAATTGTAGATTTAAAGATGTTTGGGAGCCATAATCGATGTTAGGGCTATTTTTTATTGCGTAGCTAAAGTGATCTTTTACGACAAAAGATTCATACTAACAATTGGTGACTCCACACGGGTTTTCTTTTGTGACCGCTATCGTTTTGTATATTCCTGCATATCCAGTTGTTTCAGACCCTAGCGTTTCTCTTCAGTTTTCTGTTTTTCCTATTTTTATGGTGATTTTCACCTCTAAAACCCTCAAACATTCAAATTTTTAACTTCCGTGTGTTTCTGGCCCTATTGCGCAGGTGACCGACATCAGTCGCAACTGAGACGACAAATTTTTCCGAAATCTGCCGTCAAGAGACCCGAATCTGCACGTCGCACTTATCGGCCCAAAAAGTGTGACTTGGCATTGAGGTCGCACTTTTCTACCCCAAACCTGCAACCTAGACTGAAAACAGGTCAGATTCTGCGACCTGCACTTTTTTCTGCAATTTTCCAACACTTTTTCTGGGTTTGTCTGAAGCTTCTGTCAGGGTTTTCCAGCCTCCGTCTCCGCCCGTTTAGCCCTGTTTCTGATCTGTTTCACTAAACTAAGTGGGAATATTTCCCCTTAGGGCTCTAGTACCCTCCACTTTTTGTGGGTGAGTTTTGTTGTTTCAGAAGTCTGAATTTCCATAGTTTCAGCCTTATTTCTTCCAGATCTGATACCTCATTTTCAGATCCCTTTAGATTAGCTCTTATCCCTTTCAAATCATCTCATATAGTTTTGTTTGGGTTCATTCATAAGGCCGCCTCCTTGTCCCTTCTACTTTTAGTTGATCCCCTCCTTCTAGCAACAACCTTGCCTCTGTCTCTTTGTTGTTCTCTGCACCTCTTTTCAGCAGATTTCGCCTTTCGATCCCCGTCCCTCTTGACCTTAGATCTATTGGCCTCTTTTTAGCGTGCTTTGAGTCGATTTTTTCCCTCTTATAGACTTGTTTTGAGAGACCTGCCTTATTGGGTTAGATTGATGCATTGGTAGCTATTAATTTTCTATTCTTTCAGTCTTATTTATTGCAGATCCAGTTCCAGTTACGCAGCACACTTTTTCTTTTACTCTCAAAATGTTTGGGTTTAATCAATTAAAATTAACGCACACCACACACTAACCCTAAGCGAAGAAGAGCATGGTTAACACCACCTGGCAAAGACTTTAAAATCAATTGACACTGCACCTCTCTGCCCTTGTTTCGACATTGACCTCACTTGATTTTGCCCCCCCCTGCCCTTGTCGGTTTTTCTTCTTCCTGTCATCATTGCGCCTCCAAGGAATTTGTCTCAGAGACTTCTTGGCATTCACCCTCAATTTCCGGTTGGTCGAATTCCTCCTTCCCGTCGTCATCGAGTAAGTCCTCCCCCGAGTCCGCACTCCGACTCTTCCTCTGATTTTTCGGGTTCTCCCCCTACTTCTGGTTCTCCCCCTCTTACCTTCACCATCTCTAGTTCAGGACCTAGCCCTAACCCCAGTTCTACTGCTGGGTCCATTTCCAGTGGAACCACTACGAGACCTACCTCGACTGCCCCATTGCTCCCTTATATGGTCGATATCAGTCTCCCCGACTTCAATTAGCTGATCAATGATCCTATTCGCCATGATGTCAATTGGCCTGCTATGCCAACCAAGCTCCCCTTCGACATTCCCAAGTTCGAAGGCCTTGCTAGTGAAGATCCCTCCAACCATATCCGATCTTTCCACATGTGGTGTTCCTCCAATTCCATCACCGATGACTCCATCCGTCTTCGTTTGTTCCAACGCACACTTATCGGCGAAGCTTCTAAATGGTATGTTGATCAAGCCACCTCTTCCCATACCACCTTTACGACCATTGCCCAAGCCTTCTTATCTTATTTCTAGCTCCCTCTCCGATACGACACTGGTACTGAACTCTTGACTTATTTTCATCAATCCTCTTCGACTCGCCTTTCCGCTCATGTCCAGGAATGGCGACGAAGACGGAGCTTGTGTCGCGCTCTCCCCTTTGAATATCAGGTTTACATGGACTGGTTCCTTCGCTCTCTCTTACCTCCCATTGGAAAAGATGTCGCATCCCATTTTTCCCAAACTGAAGAAGCCACCCTCCAAATAGCCTTGAAATATGACCTTATCTATGCTTAATCTGGTTATGTTTATACCGTCCTTCCTGACCTCCCCAAGCCCGGTGGCCCTAATGCCTTGGGGGCATCTCACTCTACCAACAGTATCGTTGGAGCCCTGTCCCATACATCTACTCAACCTCTTCTGGGCTATGGTTTCCCTCCAGGAGGGGCCACCCCCTTCGGCACTTTTCCCCCTCCCGGTAGCATGTATCCAGGATACGGAATGCCTCCTCCTTTTGCCCACACTCCTTCTTACCTCAATGTTGCCCATCCTACCCCTTATCTGTACCCACAGCCTGGTGTCCCAGCTCCTCCAGCATTTGGACCTCCCACTCCCTTGCCTTCTCCACCCCTGCAACCGCACTTACTACCCCCTCCAGGGCAAGTATTGGCGCAGCAGGGGGCAACTAATCTTCTCCCTTCTCAAAGAAATAAGAAAGGAAATCAACCCGCTTCAAATCATGGAAATCATGGATCCAATCCTTCAAACCTTGACCCTACCACTGCCAACCAGCCACAGGGCTCTCAGCCCAAGCCGGACAGGCCGCTTCACACCAATAAGCCCTGTTCGTGTTGCGATGTTTATGGTCATTACACTCACAGTTGTCCATTATTACCACAAATGCGGCAGATGTGGGAGTCTCAGGTCACCGTGCGGGGACAACACTCCTCCCCTAATTTCCCTCCCCATATAGCTACTTCTCAACCCGCTGTGTTTACCGATCCTTTCCCTCAACAAGGATTCGTGGCTACTCAATCACCTCATGCCCTAGTAACCACTCAACCTTCCCCTTCTGATTCCTATGATTACTAGATTCTCATGATGGCCTTTGACCAACCTGTCACCGTCAACCTTAACCTTCAAACTCGGTCTCATCAGTACTTCACGCCTCCCGTTCCGTCTGTCTCCGAGTCCCCATCTTCAGGTCCTACAGAGCCTCTGTTGACACCCAATGGTCCCTTGCAAATCCCTCTGCCCACAGCTGAGGTTCATACCAAAATTCCTAAGGGCCCATTACATCGAAATGCTGCCTCTGGTTGGGCTGCCCATTCATACAACATAGTATATGATCTGGCACAATCTCCCGCTACCATTTCAACACTGGAACTCCTCCAGTCATGTCCTTCTCAAAATAAGGCTCTACTGTCTGCCGTGGGTGTTGTAGATCCTGTTGATGACCAATTACTTATTTTCGATGCCCGTCAGTCATACCATCCCCCCCTTCCTGCTTCTGTTGCTTTCCAAATCCCAGTCAAAATCCGAAATGCCAATGTTGCTCGGTGTATCATTGATTAGGGGGCATCTACCTATGTGATGTCCGCTTCGGTTTGGAAACAACTCGGATCTCTTGAGCTGGCCCCTTCCACAATCACCCTTCGTGCGTGGGATGGCCATGCCTCCCAACCCATTGGCCTATTCCATAACTGTCTTATCACCCTTGCAGGCAAGACTATTTGTGTCGACGTTGAAGTTATCGATGCCCCTCCTAACTACAACATTCTTTTGGGGCGTAGTTACACCTATGCCATGTCTGTCGTGCCATCCACAGTCCACCGCAAGATGTTTTTTCCTCATAATGGAAAAATTGTCACCATTGACCAGTTGACGTATCATGAACCAAAATCTGAGACCTCCCCTGAGTCCACCATCTCTACTGTCACCAATAAGCAAACTGTTGATTCTTTGACCATTGTTTCCCCCAGCGTCTACAAAGACTCCTCCTTGCTTGGAACTTTCCCAGGTCCTCCCCCTCCTCCTGTCTCTGATCCCAGCTTAGCAAATTTTTGCATGACGCAATCATCTCAGGCTACCCTTCCACAACCTGCTTTGGCTAGTAAGCAACCTCAACCTCGTCCGCCGCACCCAGCTCCTAGCCCTTCACCTCAGCCGATTGAACCTCTCCCGCCTGGACCTTCCCATCCCCCTCACACTCAGGAGCCTCCCTACACTCCTGAGTTAGTTCCCTCAGGTCTCCACCATATGGGAGCCGTCCCTCCTGGCCATTACCCCGCTGGTCGGATACCTCTCCTTGGTCCCCCCCCCCCCCGGAGTCTATTCGGTTCCCGTCATGGCCACCCTTTCCATCACTAATTTAACCTTGGGAATACTAGTATGGTATCTTACTCCTGTAACCGAAACCCCACCGGGCCACCCCAAACCATACATTGCTGTGACACCCGTGCAACCGATTCCCTTCGCTCCTTCTACCACTACAGTGCCCCTAGCCCCTCCACAAGACCAGTCTCCTGTTGTGATAGCTATGGGCAAGAAAATAAAAACTCGCAAAGGGGCATCCAAAGATAAGGCCACTGCACCCGACCCTACCCCCCCTCCGCCTGCCAAGCCTTGTGCCTTGTGTGATGGTATCGGTCATGCCACCCATACTTGTCCTGAGTTGCCCTGTATCCAACCCATGGTTAAAGTCGTGTTCCCTGAATCTACAGTCCCTGAAACCTCTGTTTCTTCCTCATCCGCAGCCAAGAACCCAGAGACTCTTCGCACCAACAAACCGTGTGCTCTGTGTGGCATCCATGGCCATTATTCTCACCATTTTCCTCACCTCACGCATTACCAAGCCTCTTTAGAGGTCATTTGTGAGTACAAACTTGAACAAAATCAATCCGCCTCTCCCATACTTGCTCAATATGCGTCAAGTTTACTCGAGGATCCCCCTGCTACTATTGACATCCCTCCCCCTGATGTTGAGATGTCGGAACCTGCTGCCCCCCTCCTATACCTAACATCATCCACACGACCCTCGGAGTACATTTCCTCTGAATCCACTCCATCTTTTTTTCTTGATTCCCCTTCAGCAACATTCTTGGGCTCTTCATCCTTTGACCATCTTTTTACTTGTTCTTTTGTCATTCCCTCTGATGACCCATATGTGTGCCTCTCTTCCAATCTTGATGATTTCAGTAGCTTTGCAGCGTCATGTGGTTTCCTCGACCTTTCCCTTTCTTCCCATAATCACGATGACACCACCCGTATCTATGATTTCCTTCGTAGCATGGGTTCCCTCTCTTCCCCCCATAGTTCTCATTCATCCCCCTCTAGTCAATCTATGAGTCCTAGACTTCCTACCCCGACTACTCCATCCCTAGTTGTCATTGGATGTCTACCCTATACTCACGCTGCCATCATTATTCTCCTCGCTCCCATTTCTTGTCTTGTGACACCATTCCACCAGCCCTCTTGTCCACCCATTATATTGGCTATGCCGATGGGGCAAGTCATTATTCCCGAAATCTCGCCTCAGCCGCATGGGCCATCTTTACCCCCTTGCATACCCTAGTTCTTCCAAATTGGGTCTGCATTGGTAATGCCACCAATAATCAAGCCGAATATGATGCAGTATGTGGTCTCTTAGCTGATGCCCTTTCTCATCACATCCTCCATCTACACGTTCATTTAGATTCCCTGCTTATTGTCTTACAACTTAATGGTGTCTATCGTGTGCATAACCCTATCCTGTTTAGACAATATTTACGAGTGAAAATTTTGATACGTGAATTTCGATTCATTACATTCCACCATATACCTAGACGTCACAATCACTACATAGATCAAATCGCAAATCATGTGCTAGACTGGCATTTATCACACACAAGACAATAACATTTAACACCATCAACAACATGCATATAAATAATATATATCATATAACATGTGTTTTTAGAGTCCATCTACTCTAAAACATATGACATGCCCATATCATGTTACAAAAACATAACTACAAAAATGGGGGGCACCACTTGCCCCTACATAGACACTGGGGGGCACCACCTACCCTACATCTAATCACTCTCTGGAGGATCCCGAGCCAACGGCTCTACTCCCGTAGCTCGTAGATCATGCACAGTCTGACCAGCCATCGCCATGTGTCGCATGATACCTCACCACTCCGAGGTAGCCCAATACATAACTCTAGGTATTGGTCGTCTAAATCCTACCAACCATGCTCCGACACACCGGTCAACAGCCCCTCACATCTACAATGGATTTCCTCCAACAGAGTGGCCATATACTTGTTTTTTGTAGTCCTTGATCCACTTGCACCTATAGCTCCTGTTGCTGCAGGTCGTCCCATATATCTGGTCGATTTTACTAGAGCTATATCTGCATTCCAAAAAATATAAAGATTAGTACCATGAATACTAGTCACAAACTCTAACATGCACATAATAGATTAGTTTCTTGTAACTTACCATCGGGACCCCACACTCGACCAGGCGGAAGCGGCAAGTCCAGATCTCCCCAATAACTCATCCCACTATAGGGATAGTCATGTATGTACAATGGAATCTGATCCCAATGGGCAAAGAACTCTGGTTAGAACACCCGTTCGACCGCCCCTCCCCCTCCTCTACATAGTAGTCGTCCCCACCAACGCATCCGAGGCTCTCTCAGACCCCCATCAGGTAACTGTATACGAGGTCGTAAGGTAGGGATCTTCTCAAAGAAGAAAGAGCACAATACCGTCCCATAGGCACAATCATGATTCACTTGTTGCTTACATAGCAACAACTACCGTTTCACCGACACCAACATCATCTGGGCCCACCCATAGTAGGTCCCACCCAACATACTCTCTACAATCATCATCTGCCGTCCAGTGATGTGATGGAATTCTTGGCTCCCCAAAATATGCAACACTGCTGCTGCCATTACCCGTGTCTCCAACCTCTCTAGATCCCCAATGGATATCTGAGTCCCTTTGACTCGGACACCTGGTCGACAATGTCACTCAACAAACTCCATCATGTTACGCCCTCGCAGTAACACTGCCTACGTATTTCCCACTATCCCTAATGGTGGGAGACCAGTCAGGAAATACAAATCCTGGACTGTCAGCTCAATCCTGTGCCCTTGCACTATAAACACCTCATGGTCTGGATCCCAATAACTGATAATCTGAGCCAACAAGGACTCACCAGCCCTCATCAAAGGGTTTTCCACAAATTTTAGAACCCCAAACCTAGCCAATGCACGATGGACACCCTGATCCGCTTGGATTTTTGTTCATAATGTACTTAGGTCTCTCTCTCTCCACTTGATATGTATATCTTCCATATTTGCACAAAACCATCATCTTTGTCAGTCTACAGATAAACACAACTGCATTTACTTACACCAAAACTGAATCTCAGCCCATAACAACACCGAAACCACCCACATCTAATAGGTCGCACTTTTTGGGCAAATCCTGGGCCACGACGCACTTTTCAGGCCGAAACCTACGTCCCAGGTCACAGTTTTTGCCCCAAAAAGTGTGACCCTACCGTAATGATGAAGTAGGGGCAGTTACTGAGATTTAAAACCCTAATCTGAGCTTTGAATCCATCAAAAACAAAGAGTAGGATTAGGCCTCTTACCTCCAACTGACGGATCATGATTCCGATGGTCGGTTTGTCCGCTACGATCGCTACAAGATTTAGGGCCTTCTCTCCTCTCCACATTCACCATAGCTACACAAGCAAATGAATGATTTTGGAGGGAAGACGCCTTATTAGAAGAGAAACCCCTGTTTTTCTTTCACCTACTACGACCAAACCGTAGCCCTGTTTGACACACCATCTGCACCGTTGGAAAGCTCTCACCAAGCACTCAAATGGGTATCTATTAGTTTTTCATGTTTTGACACTTCACCAGGACACATTTTGTCCACGAAGGGTCCCTTCATCTCTCCTTAAAATCAAAATTCTTCACTTTCAACGCTTGTACTTGACGCACCATTTTACTTCTTTATTGGGCTTTGTTCGTGTAGATTTTTGTCATGAGATACCCTATTGTACTCATGTTTTTATGATCCCCCATTGGACCTTTTCTATGTGGCAGCACCATCACATCGCCCTTGTTTAGAGCATCCGCATTGAGTCATCATCCGTCTTGTAGTCTATCTCGAGCCCCCTTCTATCCCACTATAGTCTGTCATCCTTCATCGCTTGGTTTCTCTCTCATGCTGCACATTATAGCCTTCAGTACCATTGTTCCCTCTCCCCTCTGCTATTGTGTCAGTTTCTGCCAAGCCATTCATGCCCCTTATGGTCTAACAAGGGAAGTCCTCCATCCGCTACTCAGTCCCCTCATTTGATTATCACCATTAGTGTCTGTCTATTCCTCGCTCTACTATTTTCTCCCGTGCCTTAATTGGGGTTCCCTTATACCTCACATATGGCGAACCTACTTCTGTCGACATCAGCTCATTTACTCCAGAAGCTAGCTCTAGGGGGCAGTGTACCTTGGTTCAAGCTATTTTTAGCATGATCGTGATCTATACACTTGATGGTCCAGTGATGCAGTAGCAGTTATTGGTGATTACCGGGTGTGTGTGAGATGTCTCAACCCTCATGAGGGGGTGGCCCTGTAGGTAGCCCCCCACATACCTGGATGACTTCTTCATTTCAGCCCTTGATGCAGCTCCTCCCATTTGATGATATTGGCCTCCGCCGCTTGCAGCGCCTCTTCAATTTGCATGTATCAGTCAGATTTTACGAGCCCTTCCTTGTGTGTAGGGGGAATTTTGGCGTATTTGTATCTCATGTACGTAAATCTTATTGTATAAGTCCTGACGGTTATTCCAGGCATAGCATGTATGTGGGATCCATAATTCTATTTTTCTAGCTCTTATTTACACTAGCATACTCTTCATGGTTCGGTTCCTTGTTTACTGGACTTCCTATTCTTTATACTTTGTCTCGACAGGCATAGGTATGCCTCCCCCGCCGCCTTTAGCATAGGTACCACTTCATAACCTAGAGACTTGTTGCACCTGTAAGTCTCGTCTCCACAGGGTCTAGTCCTTTAGCACATTATACTACTGTACATTCCTCTCTCTCACTTCCCTCTTGATGTCTAGTGATTGAGTTCTTACAACGTACTTCGGTCATACGATTTTCTCCTAACACTCGTACGTTGGGGGGCAATCTGTTACACCATTTTTTGGTCATCTAACCTATTATCATTAGATGAACCCAAGTACACCATGTAAGACCAATTTTACCCTAAGTAAAATCTCTTTCACCATGTGAACTAACATTTGTTTATATTTCCTAGTCATATTTAACCCAAAACAAGGAAATTAATTAAATAAACCATTATTTATTTGATTATTTCCTAGGAATAAGTTATTTAAATCATTATTTAAATAATATTCCTAGTTAAATTTCACTAAAGCATTTTTAAATAATTAAATAAATCATTATTATATTCCCACCACCTCCCTAAAACAATAGATAAATCATTTCTTTATTTATTTTTTATAAATAAAGGAATTGACCCAAGTCAAATGACCTTTTCCCTCCAAAAAATATAATAAAATATTCTGAAAGGGTGGTTCTAGAATTTGATTAATAATATTTTATTCATGCACCAAGTTCTAGATAACCCTAATATTTTGTTATAAATAGAAGGGTTTTCCCCATTCATTAGTCACCTCCATTGCATTAGATCACTCTGGATCTATTCTAGGTCACATTCTCCATTTTTTGTTTGTGAGCTCCCATTCAGTTCTATGTTTGTCTGGGTTTTTCTTCAACACCAAGAGAGAGGAATTTTAGATCTGAAACACTGAGGACTTTCAAGAACCCATCCCACTGAGGAGAACCGGAAAACACCTTTCTTGTTTTCCTCTAAGGTGCCCCTTTTTTAATATAATATAAAAATTCTTTCAAATACACTATCCTTGTCTAGTCTATTGGATGCATGGAGCCATATTTTACTTTATCTTATTAATATCTTTTATGCTTAGATCTGGATTTGTGCAGTATCGTTTGGATCATCTAATTGCAGATTTAAAGATGTTTGGCAGCCATAATGGATGTTAGGGCTATTTGTTATGCGTATTTAAAGTGATCTTTTACGACGAAAGATTCATACTAACACCTAGCTTCAACTATCTTCAGCAACTCAGTCTCCTTCATGAATTGCATAAATCAGGAAGGCAGTAGCAGTGGAGGGTTAGAAAACCTAGTTTATGAGCTAGTTTCCTAGTGAATGGGCCAACCTTTCACCAAGAAATATATACGAGAGAAGTTGCAACAATTTTCTCATAATTTCAGCCATTAACATGCAGTGATGCAGTGATACAACATCATTCAGCTATAGGGCTACATTTTTCACATTTTGCATCTTTTGTATTTCCGAAAACCCTTTCTGGGTTGTCTTGGGGTTGTGCTTCAGATCTTATATATTTATTCCCGGTACCTTTTGAGAATTATATCAGAAGATATATTATTTCCATTCTCCAGTTGTAGTGTCTCTCACTGGGACTACACTATCTTGTATTCTGGTAATTTGTATAATAGCAACATTTCATGTTTGGGTGTATTTGGGCATTGGAGGCTTTTCTTGCCTAGTTTGAGTGATTTGTTCCTCAACATATTGTACTTATTTTCTACTATGATACAAAATATAATGGATGTATGATTTTATCATGTGTATTGTGTTGGGATTTGTTGTAACTTCCAGTTTTATGTTCAATATTGTTGCTTTTCCTATTTTTGAATATTATAGTGGTATCAAAGCATAATCTTGGCTCATCTTGTGGGGCAGTGAATCTATAGCAATGGAGGAAAGAAAAATTCCAAAAATTCTTCTCCAGACCATGCAGAATATTTCCAAAGAGATCAAGGAGATGAGGTTAGAAAGAAAGAAGGAATCCCCTAGAGGGTTTCAACATGGAGAAATTTCTGGCACTTCACATATTTGGCGTGAGAAATCAACAATATAGCCTTCTTCACAATGCTCCAGCATGCCCACATTCCTAACGATAAGAAATGAGGTGGGAGGGAAAAAAAGAGAGGAAAATCTTGAAGATTGTTTATTAGAATATGAATCTCAATCTCATAGGTTCAAGGAGCACCTAAACTTCCAAGAGTTTTGTCAGATCAAGGACAATAGAAGACCCAATAGTCATAATAGAGGTGGATGGTACATGAAAAACAATGATCTGCAGCGTAATATGGGTAGATTATTTTTTCCCTCTTTTTATGGGTCACCCAAGTGCACAGCCAAGGCTTGGGTAGAGAATTTGGATACTTATTTCGAGTTGAACCTATTTTCATAGATGGATTCCATTAAGATAACAACGCTGCACCTCGAAGGTGTAGCACATGAGTGGTGGTTTCATGACCTATCTACACTAGGAAATGCTAGTGTCAGTGCTTATGCAGAATTCACCCAAAGGTTGGTGGAGAGATTTGACCGCAGGAATCCAGAAGAATATTTTATTGATCTAACCAAGCTTAAGCAAGCAGGAGATCGAGAGACTTATATCTTGGAATTTATAAAGCTCTCAGTTATGGTGTCTAGCCTATCTACAGCTAGGAGAGTATGTATGTTTATTGAGGGGCTAGCAAAACAATTGCATGGGTTGGTGAAATCCACTAGACCAACTACGCTCCAAGAGGCTATTGAGAGGGCTAGATATTTGCAGCATGCTTTTCCCAAATCAAAAGCCACAGTCCAGTAGAATTTATTTTCTCAAGAAAAGGGAAAGGATGTGAAGTTTCCTCCTTCATAGGAGAATCATGAGAAGGGATCTCTTGATGATGATGTCCGCAGAGATCTAAGGAGGATAAAACTTTGCTTCACATGCCAAGAGCCATGGATACCAGGACACCGGTGTCCCGCGGGAAAGGAACACTATATTGAGGTGTTCTCTAATGATGGGGAGAAGGAAGAAGAATAATTAGAGGAGGATACCAACATTGTAGCATTAGGAGAGGTTGCACCACCATCAGAACGTGTGAAGGGAGAATTTTCTCCAACTGGAGGAACGCTTGCAACTTTGCGGGGAGGTCCAAAGTATCTAAAATTGAGGGTTAGAGGCACTATTCAGGGGCAGAGAGTATTGATGTTGATATAAAATGGGGCTACCAATCATTTTATTGATACTTAGTTAGTTCATAGGAGGGGAATTCACATGGATGATTTTGAGGGCTTCTTAGTTTTGGTTCTAGGAGCTAGAACCATGCAATGTGCCAAGTATGTTCCAGAATTAACTATCACTTTCGGGACCTACACATTAACATACCACTTCTTTGTGGTTCATATTCTAGACACCAATGTGATATTGGGTTTTTAGTGGTTGATAACCTTGGGGAAGGTTACCACAAATTGGGAAACCTTGGAGACGGAATGGATAGATAAGGGGAGTGGTGAGCACTAGAAGATCAAGGGAATGCACACCTATCCACCGTAGTTTGTCTCGGCACATAGTATGGAGGTTTATTTGCATAGAGGGGACATATAGTTGGCAGTGTAACTATGCATGTTGAAGGTAGGAGGTAAGGGTGCATTAATACATTCAGATGTGCAGTCTATTCTAGACCGTTACTCTACAGTATTTGGAGATATCCCACAAGGGAGGTCACCTGACCAAGGATTTGAGCACACTATTGAGTTAGAGCAAGGGATCCAAGAAGTGATCACCACACTCTGTAGGCATCCCAAATCCTACTGGAATGATATTGAAAAATCCATTTAGGAGCTCTTGGCTTTAGGACATATCTAACCCAGAACCAGTCCTTTTTCTTCTTTTGTGGTCCCAGTAAGGAAGAAGGATGGCACATTGAGGATGTGCATTGACTATAGAGCTTTGAACAAGAAAAAAATGAATAACAGGTACCTAATCCCTAGGATCAATGAGTTGATGGATGAGATAAGGGGATCCAAGTGCTTTTCAAAGATTTATTTGAGGTCGGGATACCATCAAATTAGAGTGAGTGAAAAGATATCCCCAAGACCGCATTTAGATGCCACTATGGCCATTTTGAGATTTTGGTGATTCCCTTTGGGTTAACCAATGATCCAGAATTTTTTCAGTCTTGCATGAACCAAATTTTCCGTGGTCAACTAAGGAAGTTTGTATTGGTTTTCTTTGAACACATTCTTATTTAGAGCTGCAAATGGGAGGAGCATTTGTAGCATGTTGAGACAGTATTACACATTCTTGAAGAGTAAACATTCTATGATAAGCTCTCTAAGTGTGAGTATGGACTCACAAAGATGTTGTATTTGGGCCACATCATTCTAGTGGATGGAGTGATAGTTTATGGAGAGAATATCTGTGCTATCAGATATTAGCCTAAGCCGAATAATGTCATAGAAATTTGGGGGTTTGTAGGCATCTGTACCTACTACCAGAAGTTTGTTAAAGGGTTCTCTCAACTAGCAGCACCACTTATAGATTTGACCAAGAAGGGAGCCTTTAGTTGGAAAACCACAACACAGAGGGTCTATGATAGGCTCAAGGAGGTGATGAGCAACTGCCTGGTGTTGGTTTTGCTAGATTTTACCCAGCTTTTTGTGCTGGAATGTGATGCTTTAGGGGAGGTCATTGGAGCAGTTTTGATGCAAGGGGATCACCCCATAGCTTTTGAGAGTCGGAAGTTGCTTGCTCATGAGATTTTTTACTCTATATATTATAAGGATATGTTGGCTATCATACATGCATTAGCCAAATTCTAGAAATACTTGGTGGGAACAGATTCTGAGTGAAGACTGATCACAATAGTCTTCGTTTCTTTCTTGAGAAAAATCAGCTGCAGGAGAGACAACAGAAATGGGCGAGAAAGATCCAAGCATATGACTTTGATGTTGAATATATCAAAAGTAAGAGAAATGTAGCGGCAGATGCTCTATCTCAGAGGCCAATAATGTTGTCTTTGATGACTGTGGATATAGATTGGAAGGCCCAACTGTTGCTAGAGTATTCGAAAGACCGCTTTGCATGTGAGACCATAGATGGAAAGGTGACTGATGAGAGGTTTAGAGTAATGGATGAGGTCATTTATTATCGAGATTGTATCTTTTTTACTAGAGATTCTAGACTCAAGGAGAAGATTTTGCAGGCAACACATGATTCACCACTTTCTGGTCATCAAGGATTCACCAAGACATATCCATCCATTTTGGAGAGATTCTCATGATAGGGTCTCAAGGAGGATGTTCTCCAACACATCAGGGGAATGCATAGCTTTCTAGTAGAACAAAGGAGAGAAAAAATATCATGTAGGATTGTTGCAGCCACTCCCTATTCCTGAAGGGAAATGGGAGAGGATTTCCATGGACTTTATCACCGGTCCACCTTCAGTTCAGGGTAAGGATTGTATCTTTGTAGTTGTTGATCGACTAACAAAGTATTCACATTTATTTTCCATTTATGAATGATATATTGCTTCACTAGTGGCCGACCTCTTCTTTAGAGATGTCTTTAGACTCCATGGTCCTCCCAAGACCATAGTTAGTGATCAGGATAATCACCTCATGAGTGGCTTTTGGCAGAGCTCTTTCAATTAGTGGGTATCGAGTTAACACCGAGTACCAGTTATCACCCACAGACCGATGGACAAACAAAGCTAGTAAACAAGTGGTTGGAAGGCTACTTGTGGAACTATGTTTCAGGGCAACAAAGGGAATGGTTGTGCCGGCTCCACTTGGGGGAGTATTTATACAACATAACTTTTCACATGTCCACCAGCATGACTCCATTTCGGTCTCTTTATTTGTATGATGCTCTATCATTTTCTAATGTAATGTTTGGAGCAAGCAAGGCTCTTAGAGCCAAAGAGTAGATCCAGGAGAGTCAGGACATACTCCGTGCTCCCAAGGACAACATTGCTACATCCCATAAGTAGCATAAGTTGTATGTGGGCCATGTCCGGATAGAGAAGCAGTTTGAGGTCGATGATTTAGTATATCTCCACCTTCAGCCTTACACGCAATCTAAACTGAAGGAGAAGGGAGCTAATATCCATAAAATTTTCCATGTCTTATGCCTCAAGAAGGCCATTGGACAACATGTGGTTGCCACCATTGATATCCCACCTATTAATGATGAGGGCCATCTGGTTTTACAACTAGAAGCTATCTTGGACACTCGCGAGATGCAGCTAAGGAGCAATGTGATTAGAGAATATATGATTTGATGGAGGATTCTGCTAGATGAGGATGCCACTTGGGAGGGAGAAAATATTTTTCAGCATCCATACTTACAATTTCTTGAGAACAAGCAACAGTTTGGAGGGGAGGACTGTAATATTCCTAATTATCTTTTGGCTAGTTGGAATATTTTATTTTTCTTTAATTTATAAGTTAGATGAATAAGTGGGTAGAGATACACTTAAATCTATTTAGTAGGAATAAAACCACTTCTAGTATGAATGAGGATCAGTGTAGCTAGCTGAAATAAATCAACCCTTAGTGTGAATGGGGTCAATTCATGTATATGGGGTCAAGGTTGACCAAATTAACAATGCTACCATAGAGAGAGTGGAGCTAGTGGGGATAGTGCAGTTATGGTGGAGGAGTGTTTGCATGGTAGTAGCATCTTTAATGAGTGGGGCCAAGGGTCAGGAAGCTCACCAAGCATATAAGGAAGGGGATGGAAGCCATATAAGGAATTCTGATTATTGTTTATATCTTAGTCTTTTATGACTTTCTGCACACTTTAGCTTTTTAGCGGAGTCTGCAACGATGTTTAGCACAAGGGTGTTTCCAAGCGGAAATCCCACCCTCATCCCTGGGGGACTTTGAGTTCCCACTCAGGAGAGGTTCCTTTGAGCTTCATTCCAGTATCCGACATCAAGGAAAGCTTCATATATCTTCGGCAACGCAGTCTCCTTCAGGAATTTCGCAAATCAAGAGGGCAGTAGTAGTGGAGGGTTAGAAAACCCAGTTTATGATCTACTTTATTAGTGAAGGGGCCAACCTTTCACCCGAAAATCTAGAGGGGATAAGTTGCAACCATTTTCTAGTCATTTCATCCATTCCCATATAGTGATTTAGTGATACAACATCATTAAGCCATAGGGTTGCATTTTGCACATTTTGCATCTTTTATATTTCCGGAAACCCTTTCTGGGTTGTCTTGGAGTTTTTCTTGGGAGCTTATATCTTTATTCCTGTCACCTTTTGAGCATTATATCAGCAGATATATCTATTTCAATTCTCCAGTTGCAGTGTCTCTCATTGGGACTGTGATGTCTTGTATTCCGGTATTTTGTATAGAAGCAACATTTCATGTTTGGGTGTATTTGGGCATTGGAGGCCTGTCTTGCCTAGTTTGAGTGATTTTTTTCTCAACATATTGTACTTATTTGCTACTGCGATACAAATATAATGGATCTATGATTTTATAATGTGTATTGTGTTGGTATTTGCTGTAACTTCCAATTTTATGTTCAATATTGTTGTTTTTCCTATTTTGGAATATTACAGGATAATTAAAGACACCAAGGAGTTCATTTTTTCAGATAATCTTACAAAAAAATTTGTAAAAATCTGTTCTACTTCACTACCACGTAATTCTTATAAAAAAAAAAAATGTTTTTAATAACCTCCTAAAACTGATTTCTCTTAAAAACCACAGTTTTAACTTGAAAATTTAGTGATTTTTTTGTTTTATCACTAGAAGGCTTTGAGTTTTCTTAAATAAAAACTTTGTTTTAAATACAAAAATTGAACCATTAAGCGCTTCTACTTAAACCAAAATCTCAACCATAGATCTATTAAGAAAATAGATTTTTTAACTTATTTATCCTTTGGCATTGGGTACACAGCATCGCCTTCATTTTGCAACACAAATTCTACCCAAAAAAAATAAAACACATATTTTTGTTTGCCACAGCACCGCAGTTTTGATATAGATCGATCACGCCTTCCCAATTAAACCAAGAAGAAAAGGGGAAACCATTTGCAGGACCCCAAGTGATCCATATTTATGCATGAACACAATAAAATACATAAATAAACATAAACACAGAGATGGAGTGCGAATAATATTTCATTTCATTAATATCAAATAACATAAATATGGTTGAAGACATAATTGAAATAAAATAGGTAGGGCACCAATAGCTTATCTATAAGAAAAGATGTGGTGGATAAAGGCCTCTAAATAGTGTTAAAATGAGGCTAGAAGGCCTATTTATTGTTGATAAACAATAGAAAACCCTAAAACTCCAAAAACCTAACTGTAGGAGATGAAGCGCCAAAAATGTGGGCATTGTTTGGGTAAATTGGTACATCAATATTCCTAGGGAAAAAGCATTGTCATATGATCTCCATTTGATGCGCTCAATACCTCATTAGAAATATCTATCCGAGGAATACATCTTGTTAGTAAGCAACATGGGTCCAAAAAACGTTGTTTAGGGCCTCAAAACGGCTCCAGAAGTTCAAAGCTCGAGAAACGACTAAAAATAGTAAGTTGTGCTGTAACTAAAAAATTGAAAGAACCAATGGTGGGGGTTCAAATGGAATAGTTGGGTGGCCACTAGTATAAAACTAGATCATTAGGGCCTCAAAACAGCTTCGGAAGTTCATGACCCAAAAAAATGTTGAAAATAGTAAGTTTTTTCTGAAACTAAAAAACTAAAAGAATTGATGGTGCAGGTCCAAATGGAATAGGTGGGTGGCCACCAATATCCTCCTGGATCATTCCTCCATCTTTAGGAAGAAATGGTCCCCATTGCATTAAGTTCCTCCATGAGAGGAAAATTCTGTTGAACTTGGTATTGGATTTGTCCAAGATGTCGTGGACCTGCTAGATGCGTTCAATAAATTTGGTTTCCTCGGATAGTACATGTGTGGATTATTTATGTGCAGTCACATGAGGTATGGAAACATTAGGCGACAGTGCACCGGGGGTCATGTCAATGGATTTATTTTCCTGACAGTGTAGAGTAACCTTTGTGGGTGAGGAGAAAAGGTCCTTGTATGCCTGCACGACTTTTTATATCTGTTGGAGCCTTGTAGGGGAGTCATGTTTTGAGGTTGTGGCCACAATATTCTTCTTTTGCTGTGAGCGAGTTGTAAGGAAAATAAATTTCCTAGTTTTGGAAAAAATCTTACTGCGTTGTTTTTTAGTAGTCAAGCAGATGGCATGAGGCGGTACTACCTCCGGTATCCTGTACAATTTATTTCCCAAAGTAAAAACAATAGAATGAGGCCTAGAATAATACATAGCATGCCACCTACAAAAGTATGGTTGGCCTAATAATACATCAGCTACATCAAGAGGAGCAATATCACAAAATACCTCATCCATGAATGGCTTGAAGTTGTACAAAAGGCGACACTGCTCGCGGATGTAGAGATCTCTACCTAGGTGAAGCCACCCGATGGTATACGACTGCGGGTGTGCTATGGTCAGTAGGACAAGCCACTTCACAAACTCTACTGAAATGAGGCTCTTTTGGATTTCTCTATCGACAAGAAATCTCAGTGGAGAACCCTTCACCCAGATTTGCGAATTGAAGAGGCACTCCCCCTCCTCTGGATCCTCGAGATCCTCCCTCTAGAACTTGGTGGTGGAAAAAATTGCACTAGGGTCCGCATCAATGATTTTCTTCCCGTTTTCCTCTCCCTTGTCTTGTTCTGGCTCAGGATCAGAACATGCATCTGAATAGGGTGTCTTTACCTCGGCCACCAACAACTATTTGGTCTGACACTCGTTTGTGTTGTGAGTGGGCCTATTATGAAATTCACAGCACTTCCTCGTGTCCTTTGGATTTGCGGTGGTGTTTTGAGTTGCCTTACTTTAGCTCTGCCCCCTATGCTGTGGTTCAGGGGTGCCTTTCCCTAGCTTCGAATTCGCTGATCCAAAGTCTCACTTCTTCTGCTTAAATTTCTGCTCAATCTTGGTGGCATAGTGATATGTCGTGCCAAGTGAGGTGATGTCGAGGAACTCCATTCCTCCTGAATGTGTCTGTTCAGGTAGTTGCAGTACTTGATCAACAAATGTCTCTCAAAATATTTAATACCCAACTTTGTGCACAGGGTATGAAACAAATTCATCAGTTCACACACATCTTGATCTCTTTGTTGTCGCAACGTGGTCCATTGGATGTAATTGTCCTTATAGCTCCCCATAGATTAATATTGTTCCTTGATGTCATATCAGAATGAATTCCAAGTCGGTACAGTCGAGAAAAGAGAGGGTTACCTCTCGTCCTTTTTCTCATAGTAGGTTTCTCACAAATATTTGACATGGGGGCGGCTTTGAGTAGCGAAAAAATAATCTTTTCTTGATCAGAGAAATCATGGAAAGAGAAATACCCTTCTAGTAAATTCAACCATACATCTACGACATATGCATTTATCTAGCCTTCAAATACAAGAATGTCAAAGTTTACCTGTACCTTGAAGGAAGTGGCGCCTCCTCAGTGGTTGTCAAATGTAGATGCACCATAGGTGGGAAACCATTGAAGGATCTAAGAAAATTTATCCATTTTCGCATTCCTTTCTTTCTTGAGGGCCTCCTCGAAAAATATTTTGATAGGATCTCCTGATCCCTCGTCCTTATTTTCTTTCGCCATGGGAGTTCGTCAGGGTTTGTGAGGCTGATCTTGCAAGGGTTCAACCAGATGGAGCCCTAACTCGTACCCTGACCTCGTTGGGACATGCAAGGAAAAACATAGAAAGAGCAGACTACTGTAATACTACTGATCTAGATTATGCAAGAATGCAATAAACTATAAAAATAGACATAAACATAGAGATTCAGCGGAAATAATACTTCATTTCATTACTATCAAATAACATAAATATGTTTACAGACATAATGGAAATAAACTAGCTAGAGCGCTGGTAGCTTATCTCTGCGAAAATATGTGGCATCTATAGGCCTATGAATTATGTTACAATGAGGCTAGAATGCCTATTTAATTTTTAGAAACAATATAAAACCCTAAACATCCAAAAACCTAACCATAGGAGATGAAGCGCAAAAACTATGGGCCCCGTTTGGATAAATTGGTACATCAATCTTCTGAGGGACATAACTTTGTCATACGATCTTCGTTTGACATGATAAATGCCTTGTTAGAAAGTTATATTCAAGGACTAAAACTTTTAAGGGAGAAAAATTGGTCCATGTACTCATGTTGCTCCTAGTTTTCCCAAAAAATGTTGTTTAGGGCCTGAAAATGACTCTCGAAGTTCACGACCCAAAAAATTGCTAAAAATAGTAAGTTGTGCTGAAACTGAAAAAATGAAAGAACCGATGGTGGGGGTTAAAATGGAATATGTGGGTGGCCATAAATATCAAACTGGATCATTAGGGCCTCAAAACGGCTCCGTAAGTTCATGACCCGAAAAGCTACTAAACATAGTATTTTGTGTTGAAACTGAAAAACTAAAAGAATTGATGGTGTGGGTCCAAATGGAATAGGTGGGTGGCCACCAATATCCACCAAGATTACCAAGAATGTACTCTTATAAGTGCATTCAATACAATCACTGATTGGAGAAGTGGCAAACAAGCATAGACACTAACAACACAGTCAGAGTCTAACTGTACAGAGTTCTTCAATGCTCACACCAATCAAAATGCTGAACACAACACAACGAAATTGCACACAGAGTTTGCCACAGGGTTGGGATTCACACCGAATCCAAACACACTCCCTCTGGATGGTCATCAAGCACACTCTCTCGTCAACAATGGAGAATCTAGTATTTTAAATTAACTAGCTCTGATACCACTATTGAATTAAAAAGATGTGATTTGTGTATTTCATTCATTAAATTGTGGATTAAATTTACACTTCAAAATTTAGTTATCACTAACTGAATAACTTCCTATCTACCTAACCTAACTGAATAGAATCTCATAGGAATCCAATAGGATTACACCATTTGGGACCGTCTTAAGAGAACACATTTTTGAAAGAACATTGTATATTTCCCTTAACCTGGATAAATAGTTTAATTTCATAGAAGAATTTTGCTAGCAAACAAAGCGAGGTAAGACCGGTCCTCTTGAAGTAGTATTGTGAGTTGAGTGCATTAGATATAAATTTTAATACACAATAAATGTGCATTGTGTGGTTAATTGGAAATTCCATTTCAATTGAGCACTGATTGTTGAATATTCGAAGCATCGGTGGGGTTGAGCATCGATTCTTGAAAAATCAAAGTGATTCTGAGAGGAGGGGAAATTATTACTAAATACCTGATAATGATGCATAGATCATTTATCTTTAATTTTAATATAATAGATCATCAAATTTATTAAATCAAAAGCAATTTCCACAAGAAAAATATAATAAAGAAGTTTATTACAGAGGTTTAGATGAAATAAGCTATGACTTGTGGCTAGGATGGACTGGTACATACTGCGAAGGTCACGTATTTGGTGCAGATGAAGAAGATGACATGAAGAGTGTAATGGAAATAAACCCTAGTGTTGTTTATTTGCCACCAATAGTGGATTGGGGCTAGAGTATCGAAATGTTTGAAGCCATAACGTTACAAGGATTGGCTTATTGATTCTATGTTGGCCGGGGACACATTTGTATCAATGATGGAAGGCTTCTTTATTTTATATTTTTTGCTCGTTGATTTCTCGCTATGGTAAACCTTATTTCTTCACTTCAATTATTAAATGCACTCTTACGCCCTCCTACCATATCCATATAAGAGAGGGGGAGAAGCGCATGAAAATTTAGCCGAGAAGGATATTTCATGTCGAATTCCAAATTGCCATCATCAGTCCAGTCCATTTTATTGAACTAGATTTTTTAATTAAAATCTTATTTAGTTGATCCCATGGGGTTATGCGTCTCTCTGTGTTTTCCAATTGGGATTCTGATGATTAGGAGAATGTTCATTCATTTGGAGCGACTCTCTCATTTCGCAGACAAAATCTCTTTAATCATCCAATCTGCACTACCGAGATCTTCGTTCCCTTTATTTATTACAATCTAAGCGTCCAAAATATGTGCCCCAACTTATAGTTTTCAATATTAATTGTTTTCTATAGTTCGTACCATATATTTTCAATTCTTCAACCGACTGTCCATAAATCTAACTAGTCCCTTTCCAAATAATAGAGAGACAAGACCATGTTGGGAGAAAAAGTTTATGAATCATCATGATATGATATCACTGCTATGGACTTGTTAATAGTGAATGTGTTTTATATTTAAGTATTGAGTGGTTTCCGCATTGCATTATATTAGATATCATTTTTTTGGATTCAAGTGCGTTAAGTAAGTTATTTATTTATGTCCATTTCCATGAAAGGTAGTCGTAACTCACTAATTTCTCATGATTTTAAATAGTCTACTTAACACTTTTGAATAATGTTTTACATTGTTTCTGTTTAAATATTTAATTTGAAAAGTAATTGATAAAACAAGGTATATGAAATATTTGGTTAGATTTCTATTACATTTAAGTTTATTATATTATACAGTCAACTTGATAAACATAATTTCTTTTAGTGTAACTTTTCTTTGTCTCTTTCTTCTCCTCTAATACAACCTCTCATGCTTTTAGAGAATTATTTTGTGCATTTATAAAATAACAGAGAAAAAATCATAATGAGTGAAACTGTTTTTGAATTGTCATGATATGGTTGCTGCTGTGATGGACCTGTTAATAGAGAACACTCTTGGCTATATATATATATATATATATATATATCCAGTTTGATAAATAATTGATGAAATAAGTGTTTGAGCTACAAATGTGTTGATTTATATAAATTTTAGTCAGATTATATTACATGATTAAATGTGATGAAAGAGAGTTGAGGTTGAAAATCAGAAATGAAGACTTAAAAAGCTAAAAACCCAAATATCTTATAATCCTACTACCACGATCTTACATTTATACAAATGATTTTTGTATCTAGTTACCAACATCTTACAGTTAAACAAATGGGGTTTCTATCCAATATTAAAATTGATCCTATATTGAAACTGATCGAATATTGAAACCAGGGCCACTTAAACTCAACCTAAACGAAAAAAAATTAATGAAATCAATTCCATGTTCAATTTTTTTCAATGACATAGTGGATAGTGGATGAAATAATCGAGCAAAAAGGCATAGATCGTGGGATCTGAAGAATATTTGACTTCTTAATAAGTACCTTTATATTTAAAAGGATAAGTGAAATGACAGAGTCCTTTCTCATTTTTAAAAGGTATATGAATAGTGTCAAAATCATGCGTGAAAATTAATGCATTCCATGTTCTATTTATACTTTCACATATGGAGTGTTTTATCTATCTTTTGGACCATGCATTTTATTGGTATTTCTCCACCATGCGTGCGATTACTAATTAATTATAATAATTAATAATAATTATTTAATTGATTATTACTTAATAAATAATAATTTTTTAATTAATAATTAATAATTTTTTAATTAATAATTAAAAAAATTGATAATTAATTATTAATTAATTAAATAATTAATTAATTAATTTATGATTAATTACATTAATTAATAATACTTTTTCTTTTAATATTAGTTGGTTAATTTTATTGATACAAAACTTACTTAATACACTATCAGTTTATGAATATTTAGCATTTAATATCATTAATATTTAATTATAACATTAATATAATATCAATAAATGTAGAAAAAATTATTGAAACATTTAAATAATTTGAGTAAAAGCTAAATATAATATTAATGGTATATTAATAATATATTATTCCATACATTTATAATATCTTACCTATAAATAAATCTATCTATTACAACATATTAATTATGGTTGACTTTTGTTGACATGGTCAACAAAAGTCAACATGGGAATCATAGTTAATAATAGTCAACATTACTAACATGACTACCATGGTGAGCCATAGTTACCACGAAATCATGGCCTATAAGAAGGTGACCCATTGTAAACCATAGTGAACTATATTGAACTATGGTGGTGTAATATTCCAAAATAAGAAAAGAAACAATATTGAACACAAGAATGGAAAGTAGCAGTGAAGATCAATACATAAATATATGAGACCAATATGGATCCATTTATTAAGAAAATCAGCAGTGAAGAAGTGCAATATATTTGAGGAACATCTCATACAATCATAGCAAACAAGCCTCCAATGAATAAGCACCCTCAATCATGAGATGTTGCTGCTATACAAAATGTCGGAAGATCAATACAATGAAGTCATAGTGGACATAGCTGCAGCTGGGAAGATGAAATGATATAAAACAACTAATAGATTCCTTAAGAGATACTAGAAATAAATATCAAGGCTCTATAACACCTTTCCAAGACAACCGAGAAAGGGTTTCTGGAAATGCACAAAATACAAATGGTGAACTATAGCCCCAGGGCTGAAGATTCACCGCAACTAAATATCTGGGAAGATATGGCTGACGCTGATTTAGAAATGTGTGGAACTCCTCCAATGGATTCTCCAGGTGAAATATTGATCCCTTCACTGAAGATCTAACTCCCCAAATGATGCGCTAAAACCACCCGTGCAACTGACCTCTCAAATAAAGCAGTCTATGACTGAGACTGCAATGTATGGGATGGTAATGGCTTTGCCTGGTGCCAAATGCAGCAATAATGCCAAAGGAACTCCCTTGTTGACCTCCTGGTGGAAAGAATTCTTCCTCCACTAAAATAAAACTTAGAAATGGCCCTGTCAAACCCTCCACTGCTTCTACCCTGCAACACAACACAACCCTGGTAGAAATTGCACTGTAGAAGGAAGGTGAAGCTTGGCCTAATACCAGAATGTGGAAATTCAACCCAATAACCTCTCACGAGTGGGCACTCGAAGTCCCCCGAGGATGAGGGTGGGATTACCGCTCGAGAACACCCTTGTGTTAAATAGCACAACACTCTCCGCTAAACAGCTGAAGAGAGAAAAAAAACATACAGACCATAAACAAAATAATAATCAACATGCTTTCCATGGCTGCCACCCCCTTCCTTATATGCTTGGTGATCTTCCTCACCCTTCACCCCACTCCTTAAAGATGCTACTTCTATGCAAAGAATCTCCCTCCAAAACTATCTTGTCTCTCATTGATTATCCACTCCCTCCATACCAGCACAGTTGATTTGGTCAAACTTGACCCAATCCACATGCTTCATCCCTTATTCACACATAAGCGTGCTTTATCTAGCTAATTTGATTCTCCTTATTCACATTAGGAGTGAATTTATTCCTACTAAGGAGATTTATGGGTCTCCCTACCCTCTTATTCTTCTAACTAAGAAGCAAAAAAAAAAAAATATTCCAACTAGTTGAAAGCTAATTGGGAATATTACAATCCTCCACTCCCAATTGTTGCTTGTCCTCAAGCAACTATAAACGTGAGTGCTGCTAAACTTCTATTCCTTCCCTTCTGACACCTCCATGTGATAAGCTATCCTCATGAACCAAGTGTCCCCCAATCAATCCATCTCGGTAATGATCCTCCCAAGTGCTCATGAGATGCATCTCCCAAGTGCTCAAGTTAACCAAATGGTTCATCCCATAAGGAAACAAGAAGTCTAATGTAGCAATCATGTATTTGCCAATATTCTCCCTGAAGCATGAGGCATAAGAAATGTGGAGAATCTCATTCCCAATGGGCACATCCAACCCATGTGTCATCCCTCCAATCATGCCCACAATAATGATAAGAACATCATCAACATATGGGATCCTAATCAAAGTCATACTAGCTGCCATATGTAATATCGGAGGGGTATAATGGCCCCTCAAGTGGAACCAGCACAGTTATTTTCCTAACTGCCTCAGAATATGATATGATGAGTGGTTTCCCAACCACTTTCTTGCTACCCCAATCCTCTCACATGCTTGGAGAAGGTGAATGATGTGCGGTGCCAATTAAGCACACCTTGAATAAGATATAATCTCCCCAAAATATCCTAGGGAGTGGCAATCATCGTCACTGCTTATGGCCCCAAATTGACAAAGAATTCTATAAGAAAGAGTGCCCCCTCATGGAGCAATGAACTGTACATGGATGGAAAGGAAATACAAATACATAGTTATTGAATCATTATGCACATAAACATAATCCTTACCATGTACCTTGAACAAGGTGGTGAAATGGCTCATAGATGGGACTCCCCTCATTCCCAATGAGAAAGGAAGTGGTTATGATAACTCTGCCAAGGAGTTATGTCCCTCCTCAATCTCCAAAAAATCCATGCATCTCCTAATATGATGATGTATCTCCTCTTTGAAGCCTTCCTAAGTGAATCCCTCCATGATAGTGTGAAATTCCCTCATGAAATTACCGTGGCTGGAGAGAAAATCCTCCATTAGGTGAATTTTGAGGTATAAAATGGGCCTCCTAAGGAAATTATAAAATAATAGTGGAAAAAATCAAATAAGATTTGATGACATCATCAAATTTTAGAGGGAAAAATGAAAAAACTACTTTTTCAACTCATATTTTCAACTTATCTCCCAAATTTTTTACTCAAATTTTGAGCGGGAGTACTCATTGGATGCCAATTTTAATTCCTCATCCAAGGAGTACCCATGTTGTATACTTTCGATGGGTCCTACTACACAAAAAATGAGAAATACATAAAAAACGTGATTACAATCACATTTTTTATGTATTTCTCATTTTTCGTGTAGTAGAGTTCATCAAAAGTATGCAACATGGGTACTCCTTGGATGAGGAATTAAATTTTGCATCCAACAAGTACTCCCACTCGAAATTTGAGTAAAACTTTTCGGAGATAAGTTGAAAATACGAGTTGAAATAGTAGTTTTATTATTTTATTATTTTTTAATAATGTTACTCTTTTATTTAAAAAATGGTAAATCATCCTCCATGGTTGACATCATCATCTTGAATCCTATTGGTTGTTATAAAGTTTAATTTTGTTGTACATTTTTCTTAGGAGGCCCATTTTGGACCTCAAAATTCCCCTAATGATATGCTGCATGTAGCAGCTTCTCCTTGAGCTTAGTCGCTCTAGTCAAGAAGAGCCTACTCTGATAGTAGATGACCCCATCTCTCATTGTATATCTCCCATATGACAACTCGCCATTAAGTACCATGCATGAGAAGAGATCCTTGGAGTATTCCACCAACAACTGGGATCTCCAATAAGGATCTATACTCCCTAATGACAATGTTGCTGCTCTATAATGTAAAGCAACTGTCATGTTGCTACCCTCACCTTTGACATCTCCCATGCTAAAGTCATATGTTGGGATGCTACTATCCTACCCCTACTGCTCATCCTGTAGCTGCTCCTGCTCAAGTAAAGGTTGAATTTTTTGGATTTTAGACTTCCATAAGAAGATATCACCCATTCAAAACCTTCTGATTTTGGCCAATGTATGAATGAGTGGCCACCATCCTCTACCATAAGTGGAATATCCCTCCCTGTGTGGAAGTATCTTATGATTCTCCAAAGCCATGGAGTGGTCTCCTTGCACCATGATGGTGTCATCATCCATCCTTGAAACATCTTCTCTCAGCGCAAGATGTTTGGTGAGAGTGGGTAACACTGATATTGGGAGAATGTCTCCCTTCTCCTTGAGCCTACCCAAGATTCTCTTCAATGTGCCTAGTCCTCCCAAGGTCCTCACCCTTCCTGAATCTATGAGTGGTGAAACCTGTTTTGAGACATCTCTCATCAACTCTTGGTCTGGTGGTCTCCCTGGTGGAATACCTCTAAACAGTAATGTATCATCGGCCAAAGTCATCTACATAACTGATTAGATTGTTAGGTCCTAGATCCCACTATGCAAATCCAACTCTATTTTCTCTGGGGAGACTATTTGAGAGGGATATGATGGCATGCCCCTAATCTGTAAATTCTCCCAATCTGTGGTGACCTTCCCCAAAGTAGTCAACCACTGCACACCTAATATCACATTGGTGTAAGAGATATCAACCACAAAGAAGTGATCAGTCAAGGTATATTATCCCATGGTGACAGATAATGTCGGAACATACTTCATGCACTGCATGGTTCTAGCTGCTGGGACCAAAACTGAAATCCATCAAAGTCATCAGTAGATATTTCCCTCCTCTGCACTAACTGGGCATCAATAAAGTTGTGGGTAGCCCCACTATCAATCAACACAGATACCCTCTGATCCTGAATGGAACCTCGAACTCTCAAAGTCAAGTACTTGGGTACTCCACACAAAGATGAAACAACCCCTCCAATTGGATCAAATGCTCCATTCCCAAATCTTGGTGGTGGTGGATCCTCTCCTTGTATCCTAGTGCTATGACCTCCTTCTGATTCCTCTTCTTCCTCCTGTTCATCATCAAAAAATACCTCTATATAGTGTGCCTTCCCTGTTGCACATCTATGTGCGGGTGCCCATGATTCCTCGCATGTGAAGCAAAGCTTCCTTCTCGTTAAGTCTCTTCGGACATCATCATTAAGAGGTACTTTATTTTGGCTCTCCTTTGAAAGAGGAGCCTTCACATATTTTCCCTTTGATGGAAAAGTGGTCTTCTACTGAAATGGTGTCTTTGCCCTAGGAAAATCATCTTTAAGGGTAGTTGGTTTGGTTGTTTTAACCAACGCATGCAGAGGCTCTACTAGCCCATAAATAAACATATAGACTCTCCTAGCTACAGATAAATCAGGAACCATAACAAAAAGTTTTAAAAATTAAGAAATATAAGTTTATGGATTACCTGACTGTTTGAGCTTAGATATCTCAATAAAAGGTGCCTCCGGGTCTCTTCGATCAAACCTATCCACCAAACTCCTGGTGAACTCTGAATATGTAGTCACATTGGCATGCCCCAATGTAGAAAGACCATGGAACCACCAATCATGTGCCTCACTCTCAAGGTGCACCGCTACTATTTTGATGGCCTCCATCTCCAGTACTTGGTTCAACTGGAAGTAGATGTCTAGCTTTCGTACCCAAGATTTGGTTGTGCATTTGGATGACCCATAAAAATTAGCTAAGAAGAATCTACCCATACTCTGGTGAAGATCATTGATTTTTATGAATCCTCCACCTCTATTATGATGCTGGGGTCTCCTATTTTCCTTAATCTGACAAAAATCCTAAAAAATCAATGATCTTTGAATCTCTGAAATTGAGACTCATACACAAGAAATTAATCTTCAAGATTTTCTTGTTCTTGAAATCCTCCATTTCCCATTGTTAAGAATGTAGGGATAGCAGAGCATTGGGAAATATTTTGCTTCACTGGTTGATCATGCCAGTGATGTGAAATGTCGAAGCCTTCTCCATGTAAAAACCCTTGAGGGGATTATTATTGTCTATCCATCCTCATATCCTTGATTTCTCTTGCAATATATAGCATGGTTTGAAGAAGAATCTTGGAAAACTCCTTCTCTTCATCTTCTCTTGATATGGGAGTTTTACCCATGTCTTCTCTATCATCTGTATAATCATATCTCCATTTTATTTTGAAATACCTCCTCTCTATTTGTGAGAGGCTCTCCTTCTTCTGATGACATATTGGTTGAAATGCACAGGCTGAGCTAAGATTATGCTTTGATACCACTGTAATATTCCAAAATAGGAAAAGTGTTGGAAATGTTTTCATTGATGGCAAAGGAGATGCCAAATGAGGAGCACCTGAAACAGCAACAAGGCAAAGAGAGAAGAAAAGTAGTAGAGCAGCAGAGGCAGCCAAGAGAGCATTAGACATGAAGCAGAGATATAGTTAAAGAAGGGCTATTGATTTTGACTTGAAGATCTAGCTAAGAAAGGAGGCTTGTAAGTGAATGCTTTACATTTTATTTCTTATATATGAATGAGGAGAATGATTCGGAATGTTGTATACATTGATAGACCTTGTAATTGGGTTTTAATATGTTATGGGTGAAATTGAAGAAATTGAGGACTGATGAGGCATAATTAATATCAATATAGTGGTTCAAAGGAAATTGGGGTTTGATTTAGAAATTCTGCATATACAGTTGATAATATTAGATGAAATTGCACTGATTAATTCTAGTCATCTATCACCAACGGATTGATGACACAACGAAGTTGAATCGACTTTCAAAATCTCTGTGTGAATGAGGCATATGATCTGGAATCATTACGGGGTTAAGGCATAAGATGCGTTTCAAGCACGCTGTTGGGGTTTTAAAGTAACTACAATACATTTGAGTTGATTGGGTATTATTTTGTTCAAACAGTGAGTTTGAATCAATACCAAAATGGAGGTGAAATGGTGCTCGAATTATTCAAATGAAGAAATGAGAAAAGAGAATCCAGGGTTGAACCATAATTGAGAAGTTTGAAGACTGGTAAGGTTAATAATGGAAGGTTTCGTGTATAAGACTGACTGATCAATGGCACAGAGGATTCATAGAGCTATTCGTTTATAAAGGTGGAGCAGAATTGTGAGCCGATGGTGAAGTGAACTTGGGAAATGTTAAAGAGCAAAAGAAAATAATGTTAGCGCAGTTCTGAGGTGGAACCATAAGTTATTTGGAACCACAAAGACTGGATGGTTTTATATGTTGTAGGTCTAAATTAAAATAGATATTGATATCATATATGAGCAGACCATTTACATATACGAAATAAAGGAATTGGTTATGAGGTATATGTACTCTTTGATCGAATTCGGTGTGATGAATGGTTGAGTTATGTGGATGAATATATGATAACCCTGTTTGATTGAAGTGATAACTTAGGGTTGAATTGATTTGAGAAGTATATTGTATAGAATCTATGGTGTGAACCTTACAGTGAAGTTGAATGTGAAACGCGGGGTCGTAACTAAATATGGACAAGGCATAGTTGAATGGATCAATGATATTGGAGCCATAAATCTGTTCAGAACCCTATTAAATTAAATACAAAACCTATGGTATAAAGAGTTATACATATATGATAAAGGCTCTAAACAATTGATGGAAACCCGAGATAAATGGAACCTTGACTCGATAGTGGAATTGGGAGCATGAACAGTAAATGTGGGTTCAAGCCACAAAACCGGCAATATCGCACTTTGTTAAAGTAGTAAAGAGTTTTTGTGGAAAAAACTCGATTCCATTAGTTGTTGGACGCGTTTCCATAAGTGGTTTGGAAAAACCATTTATATCATGCGATTTCGAAGGATTAACTGCCATGCATCTAATTTGCATGATATTGCGCGATTTCTGTCGGATTGAGGTTTGGGGCGCGATAAGTTATGCGCCGTCAGATGCAAGAGGTACATTAACTGCTTGGGCCCGAAGCATTTAATTAAGTAACTCATTCATATTCAAAGGTTGAATGGGACAGAATTATATAAATGAAGATTTGTGAGTTGGCTTATTAACGTGTTACAACGATTGAATTGGGGAGTAGATATATATGTTAATACATATGTTGTATTGGATGTGAGGGTTTAAAGCTGCGACCATGATTATATTGGGGTTAAACAAAAGTCAGGGCTTCATTATAATATATGCCAATATATTATTGTTGAGATGAAGTATCATAAAGGGTGCGCGTTTAAAGTTTGTATATGTGGGTATGGAGTTGTTGTGGGCCCAGAGAATTCAATTTAATTATAAGTGCTGGTGATTGCGGAATCAAAGGCTATAATAAGGGTTCTTAACATTGAATGGGGGATATAACATATTGGACATGAGACAATAGAACCGTGAACATATGTTTGGATGGATGCGAACATATGGTGGAATTATAAACCACTGACACACAGGTATTATTCTGAGTGAGACCAGAGTTATTACCGTGGGTTAAGTTGGAATATTCGAATATTAATTCGACATATTATAAGTTGGGTTTTGATTATGGTTTTAACCATAAGTTTGAAGCTGAGAAGTAGAGCCTTCACATAAAGACAAATAATCTGGGTTGTATTGCAAGGTTTTTGTTTTGGCCGAAGATTTAAGTTGAAGATTATGCCAAAGCAAATATTGATTGGGCGATTTCATAAAATGAACTCATGATAGAGGATTTTAACATAGTGATGGAAAAAGAAAGCTTCAGTATTGATACAGCTGCCAGAGTTAGAACATAATTTATAAATTCATTTTTATATACACAGTGAACTTGGAGAATGTGGGTTTGACAGGTGTACATGCACAGAAATCAAGAGAGTGTGCAGAAATTGAAAAAGGCAGTGAACAACAGAGGTATCCAGAACAGTTACATGACAGTAGTAGAAAAGACAAAGCCAACGAGCCAAGGGCCAGAAAAAGGGCTGAGTGAAACTATTTTATGTAACTAAAAATGTGAATGTAAATGTTTTAATTGATTTCATATTGTTTGTGATGCAAAGGCAAGTCTCCGGTAGGAAAACAAAACTCCACTATAAAACATAAATTTGTATAAATTGCTATATTTTTCTGAATGAGCTGGACAAAGAAATGAGAAGGCAAAAGGCAAAGAGTTAGGGGTATTCACTTCGAATTCCATATGTAATACAAATAGTCATGAGGAAAACTTTATAAATGATATCACATTGATATGCAGAAAGAGGTTAGAGAATGTAGAAATGAAGAAGTGAGGCAGAGAAGAAGGAGGAGCTGATAGAGAATCTGAGAAAATGCAGAGATGATGCATGGAAGATATGAAGGCTAGTGTACAGTAGTGAAGATGGTACAAAACAGAGCTGATATCCAGGTAAATCAGCAAGTGTTTTTATGAAAGAGTGAGGAAGTTGGAGCTTCCCTATCAAGTTATAGCCTGATAGACGTCAGTTTTAGCTGATTGAGGTAGGAGCCTCCTGTAGGTTGTAGCTTGCAGAAAATAGAGGAAGTTGGTGCTTCCATATCAATTTGTAGCTTGATAGAAGTCACTTGTAGCTAGCTGAGGTAGGATCCTCTTGTAGGTTGGAGCCTGTAGAAAATAGTTGGGAGTTGGAGCTTCCTTGCAAGTTGTAGCTTGCAGAATTGAGGTTGGAGCCTCCTGTAGGTTGGAGCCTGCAGAAAATCAGTGGTGAGAGGGAGTTGGAGCTTGCCTTTGCATCACAACAATAATAAGATGTGGTTTTCTCCCTTATGGGGTTTCCACTTATATTTTTTGTCTATGTGCATGATGTTTGTGTGTTGACATGGTGTATCTAATCTGATTAATACTTGTTGCTCACATATTTAGATTGTTGTTACATTATCTTAATACTTGCGGCTCACATATTAAGATTTCTCTCATATTAAGTTGAACATGAAATGAAGGTGTATATAAGTTTTAATGGAAAGTTTTTAAAATTCCATGAATGTGTTAAACTGATTCAACCCCCGCTCTCAATTTAACTAAGGGTTCAACAATTGGTATCAGAGCTAGTTCCTTTGGTGTAAGCCTAATAGCTTGAAGGAGATCTAGTTGAGTCATGGACTATCAAAATGTACCCGTTCTAAATACATCAAACTTTTTGGAATGGAGAGATAAGGTTAAAACAGGTCTAATGGCTTATGAACCTGAGGTATGGAAACTTGTATTTGATGGTTACTGCACAGACTCTCCCTCGGTGCAAGAACAACAGAGGAATGCCAAGGAAAAATGTGTGATATACAACAGTCTTCATAACAAGGATCTTGCGTTAATAATGGATTTAACCTCTGCAAAAGAAATATGGGATAGACTGCATTTCATGCATGAAGTAGACACTAGTGGCTGCATTGTCAAGAAGGAGAAGAGAATTAAGAAGAAGAATAATTCATGTCAAAAGGAAAATGTTCAATCAAATGAGATATCTTTCAGTGTGAATGGAATTCAGTTCCATGAAGAAATTACAGTTGAAGGAAAAACATAACTTGACACAGCCTTGACTGAAATAGAAAGATTGAAGAAAGAAAACAAAGATTTTAAGACATTGGTGCAAATATGTGATGAGAAAGAATATGAAGACAAGAAAGAAATTGTTGGCCTGAAGACACAACTTGAAGAAGCAAGGAAAGTAGAAGACACTCTACTACAACAAATGAGAGAGAAAAGTCTGGAATGTGAGAAATTGGAAGAAGAATTAGTGTGCCTTAGAAAGAAATTAGAAAAAGCCCAAATAAAATTATTAATGAATAATCCTCAAATGAAAATATCTGGATAGTTGGACCAAATTCTAAATGCTCAAATATCTCCTCTCATAAAGACAAGGATAGGCTATAAAGGAGAAACAAGTAAGTCCAAGGTTGAAGATAACAGGAATGTGATTTTTGTAAAAGTTGTAAAGGACAATGAAGCAGCTCAGAAGAATCATGCAGAAGTAGAAGCCAGAAAGAACATGATTTGCAAAGAAACAAACAAAAAAAAGCAACAGCATGAAAGGACAGAGAATGAGAGGATGAAACAGTCAGCTGAAAAATGCTCAAACACTCTTGAATATGAGTTGATTAAATTTGGAAGATGTCAAAGAAGGTTCTTTCCTCCTATGAGAAGTATCACTTGTTTTTCCTGCCACAAACTTGGACATATTGCAGCATATTGTAAGACAAATAAAATCAACTTCAACCAGCAAATGAGAAGACTACCTCAAGCAAGCAAATGTAAAAGACAATCGTTCACCAGGTACACAAATCATTTCCATGGATACTATTATGCATGCAATGAATTTGGACATAAATCTGTTGAATGTAAATTGTGTTCAAAAAGGGGAACAAAACATTATACATCATCTCAAACATACCTTGGTAAAATAAGATTTTATGTATGCCTCAAGCTTTGTCACAAAGCAAAAGACTGTAAATTGCCATATACATTAAATAGCTCTAGTCAGATGATGGAATCTAATCAAATCAATCAAAACTATGAATCAAAAAGAAGTGCAGACATTATGAAGAAACCCAATAAAGTATGGAAGGAAAAGAGAAAGGGGGAGCTTGTTACCTCAATAACATAATGAATCTATCATAGTCTCAGGGGGAGCTACTATAGGAAGAAAAGAAAATATCCAACCAGTGATGAATATGAAGCAACATCCTAGGGGGAGAGCAGTTCATAGATAGTCCCCATGAAAGTAGTCTAAGAAGAGCTCCTTGGAATGAGAACAACTATAAGGTCGGGAAGGGAAAGGACAATTTCTCTAACAGAGAACTATAGAGGACGAAGATTATCTGAAGCATTCAATAGCTGACAGAGTGATGGAAGAAGATAAGGCAGCAAGCAACCATGGTAGTAGAGAGAACATTAGCCATGAAAATATAAGCTAATAAGACATCAGCACATTAAGTGATGATCACATCTTGCAACATTCTGCTAGAATGAACAGTGAATCACATTAAGGAGGATGGGTAAGAGAAGTGCCTATCATCATTATGTAATTACATAATTCATCTATAAAAATTCCCCTTGGAGGAATGCAGTTAAGTAATTGATAAATCTCTGAGTGATCAGCCCATGAAGATTCCTAGTAAAGAAATTGAATATGTCTTCCTGAATATCATTATGTTAGAACCGTTGAATTGTAATTAAAGCAACAATGATTCTGGAGCAGTCCTAGAAAGGAAAATGCAGTGACATTCTATTAAACCAGAATGACAAAATAAGAAAAAGATTAATAATGCCAAGTTTAGATTTAGTATGTTGATGATTGTTGTTGAGAACAGTGGAGAGCTCAATAGTAGAAATTATGAAGGTTGCCTTAACTTTGGGCTCATGTGTGAGCTGAAGAGAAAGTAGTATCAATGTGGATATTTGGTACAAGTAGCATGCCTATCAGTAGAATATCAAGTGTTATCAGTGGAGCAGCAGTATGGTACAGGTCCTCAGGATCAAAGGACTATGGAAAGAGTACATCAAGGTAGTATCCCAGAGTTATCTGCATTTTTTAAAGCATAAAAAGGTCAATAACAGGGCTAAAGGATCATTATTTTGTTTACACTTGAAGTAGTATATTGAGCATTGAAGCAATATCTACTTCTATGTATAATTGCATGCCTTCCTAAAGTCAGTACATATATCTTCAAGGCCTCTTTCTTAAGATTATTCATAAATTGTGTGAAGTCTGGTGGCTGAGATATCAATTAAACAACTTGAAGATGTTTTTGTTGGAAATCATCATGATAGAATTGTTAAAGTATCTTCAGCATAAAGGATTTGCTGGTAATTCACCTTTAAAGAGAGATTGATCATTGACATACATACCCCCTTATGTCATAAAGGAAATTGCATGATTGATAAGTGAGACTTACTAATACACTGAATGTATCTAGCCTCAAGGGTTTGTTTTTGAAAGTACAATGTGCAAGCAGTAAATTCATTTGATCTCTTAGATTAAATTCTGGTTGATTTATTGTTCACATTAGCAACAAGGACCTTTCAGCTATTAAGTGTAATATCCTTGTCAGCATCCTAGCTCATATCGCCACCAACAGGCAGGAAAGGTGTACCACAGCAATAAAATATATATTGACTTCATTACAATTGAACCGATGTTGTACTGCAGAGGTGAATTGCAGAAGAAGACATGTTCCATTTACAATCTTCCTCAACAGATATGTATTTCTGATGAAGATCATTCTAGAGACTGAATTATATTTGAAGAATTCTCAGTATTTTAGCTTTGGTCCAATGATGCATCTTTGATTATATAAGTCTGATTATATATGGCTGTTCTATCATCACCTACACACTCTATACAAGTAAAAGGAGTCTATGCTTTGGGATTGTATCAATTTATAGTGTATATTCAAGTTCAATAATCCTCAAAAGTGTCCTCTCAACAAATATTTTACACTAGTCTGGAGGCCTAAACACAACTCAGAGAAAAGAAATGAAAAGATAGAATCTACACTGAGGATTGTGCAACCCTTTTCCATTGATGTCAAAGGGGGAGGAAAAGCAAGTAACAGAAGAAAGGGTCTTCTGAAAGGCAAGCAGAGGAAGACTTGGAGGAAGCATTGGATTATTGGTAGATGTGTTGCCATCAATGCCAAAGGGGGAGACTGTTGAAAATGTTCTCATTGATGGCAAAGGAGATGCCAAAGGAGGAGCACCTGAAACAACAACAAGGAAAACAGAGAATCAAAGTAGCAGAGAAGGAGAGGAAACAAAGAGAGCATTAGACATGAAGCAGAGACAAAGTTAGATAAGGGCTATTAATTTTGACTTGAAGATCTAGCTAAGATAGGAGGCTTGTAAGTGAATGATTTACATTTGATTTCTTATATATGAATGAGGAGATTGATTTGGAATGTTGTATACATTGATAGACCCTGTAATTGGGTTTTAATATGTTCTAGGTGAAATTGAAGAAATTGAGGAATGATGAGGCATACTTTATATCAATATAGTGGTTCAAAGGAAATTTGGGTTTGATTTAGAAATTCTGCATATACAGTTGATAAGATTAGATGAAATTGCACTGATTAATTCCAGTCATCGATCACCAACGGATTGATGACACAACGAAGTTGAATCAACATTCAAAATCTCTGTGTGAGTGAGGCATATGATCTGGGATCATTACGGGGTTAAGGCATAAGAGGTGTTTCAAGCAAGCTGTTGCAGTTTTAAAGTAACTACAATACATTTGAGTTGATTGGGCAGTATTCTGGTCAAACAATGAGTTCGAATCAATACCAAAATGGAGGTGAAATGGTGTTCGAATTATTCAAATGAAGAAATGAGAATAGAGAATCTGGGGTCGAACCATAATTGATAAGTTTGAAGACTGGTAAGGTTAATAATGGAAGATTTTGTGTATAAGGCTGACTGATCGATGGCGCAGAGGATTCATAGAGCTATTCATTCATAAAGGTGGAGCAGAATTGCGAGGCGATGGTGAAGTGAACTTGGGAAATGTTAAAGAGCGAAAGAAAAAAATGTTAGTGCAGTTCTGAGGCGAAACCATAAGGTATTTGGAACCACAGAGACTGGATGGTTTTATATGTCGTAGGTTTTAATTAAAAGAAATATTGATATCATATATGAGCAGACCATTTACATATACGAAAGAAAGGAATTGGTTCTGAGGTATATGTACTCTTTGATCGAATTTGGTGTGATGAATGGTTGAGTTATTTGGATGAATATATGATAACCCTGTTTGATTGAAGTGATAACATAGGGTTGAATTGATTTGAGAAGTCTATTGTATAGAATCTGTGGTGTGAACCTTACAGTGAAGTTGAATGTGAAACGCGGGGTCGTAACTCAAGATGGACAAGGCACAGTTCAATGGATCGGTGAGATTGGAGCCATAACTCTGTTTAGAACCCTATTCAATTAAATATAGAACCTATGGTATAAAGAGTTATACATATATGATAAAGGCGCTAAAAAATTGAAGGAAACCCAAGATAAACAGAACCTTGACTCGATAGTGGAACCGGGAGCATGAACAGTAAATGTGGGTTCAAGCCACAAAACTGGCAATATCACGCTTTGTAAAAGTGGTAAAGAGTTTTTTTGGAAAAAACATGATTCCATTAGTTGTTGGACGCGTGTCCATAAGTGGTTTGGAAAAACCATTTATGTCAACCAATTTCAGAGGATTAACTGTCGTGCATGTAATTTGTGCAGTATTGCGCAATTGCCATTAGATTGAGGTTTGGGGCGCGATAAGTTATGCATCGTCAGATGCGAGCGGTACGTTAACTGCTAGGGCCCAAAGCATTTAATTAAGTAACTCATTCATATTCAAAGGTTGAATGGGGCGGAATTATATAAGTGAAGATTTGTGAGTTGGCTTATTAACGTGTTACAACGATTGAATTGGGGAGTAGATATATATGTTAATACATATGTTGTATTGGATGTGAGGGTTTAAATCTGCGACTATGATTATTTTGGGGTTAAACAAAAGTTAGGGCTTCGTTATAATATATGTCAATATATTATCGTTGAGATGAAGTATCATAAAGGGTGCACGTTTAAAGTTTGTATATGTGGGTATGGAGCTACTGTGGGCCCAGAGAATTCAATTTAATTATAAGTGCTGGTGAGTGCAGAATCAAAGGCTGTAATAAGGGTTCTTTACATTGAATGGGGGATATAATATATTGGACATGAGACAATAGAACCATGAACATATGTTTGGATGGATGCGAACATATGGTGGAATTATAAACCATTGACACACAGGTATTATTGTGAGTGAGACCGAAGTTATTACCATGGGTTAAGTTGGAATATTCAAATATTAATTTGACATATTATAAGTTGGGTTTTGATTATGGCTTTAACCATAAGTTTGAAGCTGAGAATTAGAGCCTTCACATAAAGACAAATAATCTAGGTTGTATTGCGGGGTTTCTGTGTTGGCCAAAGATTTAAGTTGAAGATTATGCCAAAGAAAATATTGATTGGACGCTTCCATAAAATGAACTCTTAATACAGGATTTTAACATAGTGATGGAAAAAGAAAGCTTCAGTATTGATACAACTGCCAGAGTTAGAACATAATTTAGAAATGCATTTTTATATACACAGTGAACTTGGATAATGTGGGTTTGACAGGTGTACATGCACAGAAGTCAGGAGAGTGCAGAAACTGAAAAAGGCAGTGAACAACAGAGGTATGCAGAACAACTACATGATAGTAGGAGAAAAGGCAAAACTAGCAAGCCAAGGGCCAGAAAAAGGGCTGAGTGAAACTGTTTTATGTAACTAAAAATGTGAATGTAAATGTTTTAATTGATTTCATATTGTTTGTGATGCAAAGGCAAGTCTTCGGTAGGAAAACAAAACTCCACTATAAAACGAAAATTTGTAGAAATTGCTATATTTTTCTGAATGAGCTGGACAAAGAAATGAGAAGGCAGAAGATAAAGAGTCAGGGATATTCACTTCGAATTCCCTGGATGATATCACATTGATATGCAGAAAGAGGTTAGAGAATGGAGAAATGAAGCAGTGAGGCAGAGAAGAAGGAGGAGATGATAGAGAATCTAAGAAAATGCAGAGATGATGCAGGGCAGATATGAAGGCTGGTGCATAGCAGTGAAGATGGTACAAAACAGATCTGGTATCTAGCTAAATCAACAAGTGTTTTTATGAAAGAGTGAGGAAGTTGGAGCTTCTCTATCAAGTTGTAGCTTGATAGATTTCAGTTGTAGTTGATTGAGGTAGGAGCCTCCTGTAGGTTGTAGTCTGCAGAAAATAGAGGAAGTTGGTGCTTCCATATCAAGCTGTAGCTTGTTAGAATTCAGTTGTAGCTGGCTGAGGTAGGACCCTCCTGTATGTTGGAGCCTGCAGAAAATAGTTGGGAGTTGGAGCTTCCTTGCAAGTTGTAGCTTGCAGAATTGAGGTTGGAGCCTGTAGAAAATCAGTGGTGAGAGGGAGTTGGAGCTTGCCTTTGCATCAAAACAATAATAAGATGTGTTTTTCTCCCTTCTGAGTTTCCACTTATATCTGTTGTGTATGTGCATGATGTTTGTGTGTTGACATGGTGTATCTAATCTGCTTAATACTTGCTGCTCACATATTTAGATTGTTGTTACATTATCTTAATACTTGCTGCTCACATATTAAGATTGCTCTCATATTAATTTGAACATGAAATGAAGGTGTAAATAAGTTTTAATGGAAAATTTTTAAAATTCCATGAATGTGTTAAACTTATTCACCCCCCCTCTTAGTTTAACTAAGGGTTCAACAAAAAGCAGCAATATTGAACACAAAAATGGAAAGTAGTAGTGAAGATCAATACATAAATATATGAGACCAATATGGAGCCATTTATTAAGCAAATCAACAGCGAATAAGTGCAATATATTTGAGGAACAACTCATGCAATCATGGCAAACAAGACTCCAATGAATAAACACCCTCAATAATGAGATGTTGTTACTATACAAAATGTCGGAAGATCAATACACCATAATAATAGTGGAAATAGCTACATCTGAGAACATGCAATGATATAAAAAAACTAATAGATGCCCCAAGAGATACTGTAAATACAGATTAGGGATCTATAACACCTTTCCATGACAACTTAAAAAGGGTTTTCGAGAATGCACAAAATACGAATAGTGAACTATAGCCCTAGGGCTAAAGATTGGATGCAACTAAATAGCTGGGAAGATATGGCTGAAGTTTATGTATAATTTTGTGGCACTCCTCCAATGTATTATCTAGGTGAAACGCTGATCCATTCAGTGAATATCTAACTCCCTAAATGATTCACTAAAACCACCCCTGCAACTGCCCTCTGAAATAGCACAGTATATGACTGAAACTGCACTGTAGGGGATGGTAATGGCTTGGCCTAGTGAAAAATGTTGAAATAATGCCCAAGGACCTCCCTTGATGGCCTCCCATTGGAAATAATGCTTCCTCCACTGAAAATAAGCTTAGAAATGGCCCTGTCAAACCCTCCACTGCTTCTACCCTACAACAAAACACAACCCTGGAAGAAACTGCGCTATAGAAGAAAGCTAAATCTTGGCCTAATGCTAGAATGTGGAAATGCAACCTAATAACCTCTCTTGAGTTGGCACTCAAATTCCCCCAAGGATGAGTGTGGGATTCCCACTTGGGAACACCCTTGTGCTAAATAGCACAACAGTCTCCGCTAAACAGTTGAAGAGAGAAAAAAGTCATACAGACCATAAACACAATAATAATCAACATGATTTCCATGGCCTCCATCCCCTTCCTTATATTATTGGTGAGCTTCCTCACCCTTGGCCCCACTCATTAAAGATGCTACTTCCATGCAAAGACTCTCCCTCCAAAACTGCGTTGTTTCTCATTGATTATCCACTCCCTCCATATCAGCGTTGTTGATTTGGTCAAACTTGACCCCATCCACATGATTCATCCCATATTCATACATAAGGGTTCTTAATCCAACTAATTTGATGCTCCTTATTCACATTAGGAGTGAATTTATTCCTACTAAGGAGATTTATGGGTCTCCCTACCCTCTTATTCTTCTAACTAAGAATCAAAAACATAATTTAATATTCCAACTAGCTGAAAGATAATTGGGAATATTACAGGTGGATGGTCGTTCTTGACCATGGACACCTATAGTGGATAGTCATTTTTGAACATGGATGCCTATAGGGGATGGTCATGGTTAGCTATAGTCAAACCATGGTTGAGCATAAAAAACCACGATTTTAATGGTGACCATAATGAAATCATGGTCAACTATTAAGACACCATCGTCAAAATATGGTCAACCACAGTCAAACCATATTCAAACCATGGTCATATATAGTGAATTGTGTTTAACTATAGTTGAAAATAGTCAAAGTTTAGGTTTAAGTTTAACTAAAATTAAATATTATGCATGGTAAAGATTTATTTTATACAAAGGCTAAACCATGGTCAACAATGGTCCAACATCACATTGTGGAAAAGATTGTCTCAATATGAAAACCAACCATGATCAATGATTGTCAACCATCATCAACTATGGTCAATCATTGTCCAACATCACATTGTGATAAAGATTGTCTCACTATGAAAATCAATTAGGGTAAGCGATGGTCAATTATGTCTAATCATGGCCAACCATGGTCGACCATGGTTAACCTTGGTCCAACATCGCATTGTGACAAACATTGTCTCAATATGAAAATCAAACATGGTCAACCATTTTCCAATATCGTATTGTGATAAGGATTGTCTCAATATATAAATAAGCCATGGTCAACCATGTTTATTTTAGCGTTTATAATATTTATCATAGCATTTATATACCTTGTTTTATAATATTTATCTTAATGTTTATCATAGGAATTTATCGATATGAAAATCAATCACGGTCAACCATGGTCCAACATTTCATTGTGACAAATATTGTCTCAATATAAAAATCAGCCATGGTCAACTGTGGTCCAACATCACATTGTGACAAATATTGTCTCAATAAGAAAATCAACTATAGCCAACCATCGCAAACCATGCTTATTTTAGGGTTTATAATATTTATCTTAGGGTTTATATACCTTGGGTTTAATATTATTCCCTTGGGTTTATAATCCATTGGGTTGTTAGTATCAATCCATTCGATTTATTATTCCCTTGGGTTTTTGTTGGACACTTAATCCTATATGGGTAGGTGTAGAATGCAAATGGAAAAAAGGATTCCAAGAGACTACTTGGAATGTGAAATCAAGGGTCACTCCAATGTATTATATATATGAATCTTTGAGAATAATAATGCAACTCACACTTATATTTTCCATTGCTCTGTATTCTTTCCTATACATGTGTGTTCACCATAAATGAGTTCAACATGGTATCAGAGCTCAGGATAAGCCTTGTCATTTTCAAATTCAACCAACTCCATTTTTAAGCTTTATGTCCATGATTATGTAACTCTCTTCTGCAATATTCTTGCATCTCTACTATTCCTACCATATTTTTTGTCCCTCTACCAAGGTCCTACCATATTCAAATAGTTGATGTGTTGTTTTCTATATTTTTGGTCAGTGGACAATTTGACCCACTGCCAAGACTGTGAGTGCTCCCCTCTCCCTCGCAGGTAGCCCAAATGGACGTAATAAAAATCACCGCTCTAGAATCATATATGGAGACATAGTTCACATTAGTTTTTAATGCAAGACCAATTCTTGTATTGCCACTAATTAGTTCTACAAGAATATTTTTTCCAGGGATAATTTCTCCCTTCATTTCAGCAGAAGATATCATAATATAACCAATTATTTCTTTAATGTTATCCCCTTAAATACCGCCATACCTACGAGCTTTGACCCATTGCGAAATTGCAGTCCCCTCTATTGTATTCATATTTATATTCTTGGCATGATTATGGTGGCCTTACAGTAATTTAATGTAACAGTAATCAGAGAGGCAGAAAATAGCATTGTGCATTGGAGTCTTCTCCCACTTTGTTTGTGCTCCATACTACATTAGCACTCCAACCCGTTGTTACAGTACATACACTAGACTCCACTCCATATAGTGCTCATGCATTCCCTTCCTCCCTCTACGCCCTCTCTGCACACTTGCTCCTTGGTGCTCACCTCCCACGCAGTGCCACCTCCCCTTCTCGTTGCTCACCTCCCATGGTGCCACCTCTGCCAAACACTCCCCTCCACCCACTCCCCTTCTCCCTGTGCTCCCCCCTCTCACCCCCCTGCAACCCTCATGTTTGACTTCCTCCCAGCGACCCCTCCCTTGATGGCCTTTTAGCTCCCCGTCCGCTCCATCTCCCATAGATCCCTCTCCCCATTCCCATCCTCCTCTCCCTCACTCCTACAGTCCCTGACCAATCTCGTTCGGTCCCCCTCCCCCTCACCTATACCTTGTAACCATTCCTCCCTCTCCCCCTTTGCTGCCTGCTTTCGCTCATCCCACAGGCTCTCCCCTCTCCCATCTCCCTACTCAGCCCTACTATTGGCTCCAATAGAGCCGCCACCTCCATATTTAGGACATGGGAAACAGAAATGTTAGAGAAGGTTGCGGTAAAATTGTGGAGGAGGTTGCTTATGTACATGACCAAGAGCATACAATAATTGCATCGTTTTGAGTAGTTCAATGTACCAATAAATTCCAATAAAAAAAAACACCAAAATCAAACTCGAAGTTATTTTTATGGTGCGTTATGAAGGGAGAAGTGTATGGTATCTGGTGCATTAAATACTTTATGAATACTATGCATTATTTTGGAACGTGTTTTGTTTGCACCAGTTTTTTCTAATGTGTTGAAGCTTTTATTGGTGTTGGATGGCGTTGTTTGAATAATTCTTTAAAAATTTGAAACTGCCATATTCTGTTAATTATGAGAATATTTTTTAAAAGAGCTGATATATACTGCATAATATATTGAATAGATAGGTGAATACATTGATTTTGAGAATATTGGAGACGCCTTTCCTCTTTTGAACTTAAGTTGTTGACAAAATGGATAGACTTAATAATTTGTTAGATTTATTAAAAACTCTAATAATTTCTACTCTTGAAAGAATAGTGAAAATCAATAAAGATTCTCTTTTTGAAATTCAAACCTATATACAATATGCACAAGAAAAAATCGATTTTTTGTATCTCGAATCTCAATTCCAACATGAAGAGCTACAATATAATAGGCATTATTCTAAACCTATTTTTGTTCAGAACACGAAGATGAACTCCCATCAGTAACAAGATATTGGTCAGATCAATTAGCGGAGTAAAAGAGCAGATTTGCATTCAGAAGCATACATCCAACCTGCACTTCCCAAGCCCATCATCAAACCTTGAAAAGAGCTTGTCCATAAAAAGCACATAACAAGTCTTGGATATGACAAGGAGTTGTCCTTTCATATTTTGGACTACTCCAAGCCCATAAAATTTCAGAGTGTGGTATTTCTTCATGATAGATCACCTACAGTTGTTCTAGATTCGACTCCTCTTCCACAATAGCAACAAGATATTGTAAAATTCCAACACTGTGATTGAGTTGTCCATATGAAATATCATTGTTTCGATATTCACCCATGAAATCACTATAGTCGGAACACCCATTATTCACACATATTCTTTAGAAAGAAGCCTCCTACAAGAACAAAGATTCATGTTGGATGGATCGCTTCTTGGCAATGGGCATCAACAGCCAAGAATATGTTTAAGTCATATGTCAGAACTTGTTCTAGAATATTGAACAATCTTGCAGTTGATTTTTCACTATCATCTCACCTTGTATTTGATATGGCAGAAAATGATGGTCATCTACCAGCTTCGAAGCCACATCAAGTGAGATTGAGCAACAACCTATCATTCCAGATTCAGAGTTGTAGTCAGAGAAACAACAGTTCAAGCGAGCCAGAGCCATAAATTGGAATTCCACATTCAGAGATGTATCGAGAGACACAATAGTTCAAGAAATCCTGAGCCACAACCTATAATTCTAGATTCAGAGTTGTAGCAAGAGACACAACAGTTCAAGTGAGCCTGAGGCATAACCTGGTATTCCAGATTCCGAGTTGTAGCCAGAGACACAATAGTTCAATCAATCCTAAGCCACAACCTATCATTTTAGATTCCGAGTTGTAGCCAGAGACTCAGTTCAAGCGAGTCTAAGCTACAACCTATCATTCCAGATTTAGAGTTGTATCCATAGACACATATGCCCATGAGCATGCCTTTGGTTGTTGGTGAGCATTAAACCATCTATGCGAGTTTGATATTCTTCCTATGCAAAGAATTTAGGATACTTCATATATCAGAATACTTCAACTTCTTGCCATTTTTGGAAGAGTTCCACGAAATTCATCAAGCATTCTAGAGTTGGTGGTTATCTTTAAACCATCACAGGTTGTATACCTCCCTTCTTATAGGTTGAAGGCTCCATCTTCAAAATATGAGGAGCACTTCCTATAGCAAAATACCTCAACATCTTGCCATATTTGAAAGAGTTCTGGGAACTACACTAAGCGTTGCAGTGTTGGTGGTCATCCTTAACCCACCTCTTTATGCCAACATTTCAAAGAGCTCATTTAGCCCAAGTGCTTCCATGCATACTTTGCAGATTTTTATTACAGCTCTTTTCCTGGACTCACACATACCCCTTCAGATTAAGGGAGGGAATGTTGGACACCTAATCCTCTAAGGGTAGGTGTAGAAGGAAAATGGACAAAAGGATTCCAACAGACCACTTGGAATGTGAAACTAAGGGTCACTCCAATGTATTATATATATGCATCTTTGTGAATAATAATGCAACTCATTCTTATCTTTTGCATTATTTTCTATTATGTCCTATGTGTGTGTGTTCACCATAGCTCAGTTCAACAAATTTTTAATATCAATTATTAGGTTTATTAATCAAATGGTTCATATTATCAGGGTATAATATTATTCATAGGGTTTATAATATTAATCCTAGGATTTAATATAAATTCATTAGGTTTAAAATCATGGTGAAACATGGTCAACCATGGTCCAACTTCACATTGTGACAAATATTGTCTTAATATGAAAATCAACCATGGCCACCCATCGTCAACCACCGTCAACCAAGGTCAATCATGGCCAGCCATAGTTCAATGTTATTCCCTTTGGTTTATAATCCCTTGGGGTTTTAATATTAATCCCTTGGATGTATAATATTAACACTTACGTTTAAAATATTAATGTTAGGGTTTCATCAACCACAGTCAACCATTTTTATTTTAGTGTTTATAATATTTATCTTAGGGTTCATATACCTTGCATTTATAATATTAATCGCTTAGGTTTAATATTATTCCCTTGGTTTTATAATAAATTTTTGTTTTAGAATTAATCCCTTCAGTTTATTAATCCCTTGGATTTATTAATATAAGGGTTCATATTCCTAGGATACAATATTAATCATAGGGTTTTTAATATTGATCCTAGGTTTCAATATAAATTCCTTGGGTGTAGAATAATGATAAAACCTGGTAAACGGTGGTCCATGTGACATTGGGCTAAATATTATCTCAATATGAAAATCAACCATGGTCAACCATTTTCCAATGTTGCATTATGACAAAGATTGTATCAATATGAAAATCAACAATGGTAAACCATGGTCAACCATGACTATTTTGGGGTTTATAATATTTATCTTAGGGTTCTTATACCTTGGGTTTATAATATTTATCCCTTGGGTTTAATATTATTCCCTTGGGTTTATAATCCCTTGTGATTTTAGTATTAATATCTTGTGTTTATTAATCTAAGGGTTCATATTTATAGCATAAAATATTGTTCATATTGTTCATAATATTAATATTTGAGTTTAATATAATTCCATTGGATTTATAAGCATGGTCAACCATGATCCAACATCACCTTGTAACAAACATTCTCTCAATATGAAAACCAACCAATGCTGCATTGTGAAAAGGATTTTTTCAATATGAAATCAACCGTGGGCAACCATGTTTCAATATCACATTGTGTTAAAGGTTTTCTTAATATGTGAATAAAACATGATCAACCATGCTCAATCATGGTCAACCATGATGAATAACTATTGGTACCATTTCATGACTCATCCTTTCACCTAAAAGCTTCATTTTATCCATCATATTTTATCACTTAACCTTCATAAATCTCTCATATTACTTTGAAACTGATTAATGTAATGTCATTATTATTATTTTTACATTGGAATTGATTTTAGGAATTTTTGTGTTAAAATTAGGATCTTTTAGAAAATTATAGGTTTTTGTAACTTCTTGTAATGGCTCCATGTTTTGACACGTTGCATGACAGGTTGGCCAAATCGAGGACTGAGGGTCTATTCCTGAATGTACAAGGATGGTGAAATACCTATCCACTTGCAGGTTCGAAGTCTACAGTTGGCTGGTCAAAGTTGGTCAACTTCAGCTATTTCAACAGAAAATCCCAAGCAATTAATGAACAAATTTGATTATTTTTCATATTTTTCTTGAAAAGAGGGGTTTGAACTAATTCAACTCCTTTGGGAAGTTAGTTAGGATTTTGAGGAACACAAATAGCCTCTTCTTGTTATGTATTTTGATGATAAATAGCTAGAAGAAAAACATTGAAGAACTGCATTATGTGACAACATTCAAAACTCAATTTATGTAATTATTGGCTTTCAGACTTTAATATAGAGATTCAGTTATTTATGTTGTTACATTTAGTAATCTTCTTCATTTGAGTTATTGTAATATTCCAAAATTTGCAAACAAGAAAATTGGAATATTAGATTTTGATGCTTTCACTTAGGAGAGGAATAAATGAGAAAGGAGGCACATGAATAATAAAGATATGAATAAATTCCACCTTAGTAAGGAAGGAGATCACCTTAGGAGCTAGATTTTATGCTCTTGTTGTAGCCTCTACAACACCCTCCAAAAAACCCCCACTTTAAAATTTTTTTGGAGCCCCTTGAGCACAAAGAAAAGTTAAGTAAAAAGTCAGGAAGATTAAGTTGCTGAGTCGCAAATCTTAAAATCTGTGGGAAACTGCGACCCCGCGACACTGAGGTCGCGAGGTCGCAAGGTCGCAAGGTCGCATTCCCCTCACACCACCTTGACATGCGACCTTGCGACGTCATTAATGGCCCGCACATGCGACCTTTTTATATATTAGAGGTCGCTAGGTCGCATTTTGCATATGCTGCGGTTAGTCTCCTATACCAATAGGTGTCATTTTTCATGATTGTCTTCATTGAACTATGGACATGTTCAAACTTTCTGAGCAAAAAGGTGTTCCATATTCTTTGGAAAAACTAAAAACTTCAAAAATTTAAAAATATAAAGAGGGTATACCCTAAAAGAAAAATCAAAGGGTAAGAAAATAAAATGTCAAAAAAGTAAAAGAAATGAACCCCAAACAAAAAACAGACCAAGAAAGTGTGCAAATCCAAATTCCACTACTTTTTACTTTGATGTAATAAACAAATTGTGTGCAACTTGTATTTTATGCCACAATTCATGAATAGTCAAACTGTTTAAGCTTGGCTAGTTCATTTTTCAATTTCATGTTGTAGAATAGAGAATAAATATCTGACCAAACAGTTTAATCTTGGCAGATAAGTAGATAGGTAGAGTTATTAAAAGGTGCTCAACAGTTTAATCTGAGCCCTTGGATGTAATAAGTGTAGAAATAGATAGATTTATCATGAAAAAGAAAAGGTTGAAAATGGTTTGCAAGTCTAAATGCACCCTAATAAAGAAGAGAAAATGGTAGTAGTAGATAGGGTAGGTAGATGGTGTTGCAAAGTTTTATCTGATGAATGATGCTGTTATATGATCCTTTACTTTCATCACAAATATTGAAGCAAGAAATACACTGGAAAATCACAGCAAGCAAAGTCAAAATAATTAACTTCCCTCATCACTTTCCCCTTTAAAGTTTTACTAATTTCCCCCAAAGTACTAGGGTACTTGGAGATCAAAGGGGCTCAAGGCATTTCCTTGACTTTTGGAGGGACTGGACCCTCAGCCTAATGATCAAAAAGACCTAAGTACTTGAGATAATTCATCATTATAATCATCCATCTTTAACCTTTTTTTAAGTAAAATATCATTTTTCTTAGGAAAAATATGCAAAATTCCATAAAAATCCCTCAAAATAACTTACTATTCTAAGTTTAAGTGTGGAAGATAAGATCTTACAATTTACTTTAGAAATTGTCACTTTCTTAGATGTGCAAAGTTTTTTTGAGTTCCCTTGTCCCTTTGTCATATTTACATTTAACTCTATTTACTAAATCCCTAGTGAAAGTGCCTTGTCCTAAGTATATAACTCCTTTTTTATAAATATCCAAAAACCCCTCTATTATAAAGTTTAGCCGAAGTATTTATTTTCCCCGTGCATTCAAATAAAAACCCACTATACAAGCCCTTTAGTTAAATATATCGTTATACTATAGTCCCGCCCCTATGGTAAATTAATTACATCGGTTAATTTATCATATAATAAAGTAAAAAAAAATATACGAAAAACTTTAAACATATGATTTATATGTTTAACACAAAAATATAAATAAAACCCGAAGTTTTATTTTCTAAACCAAAACTTGGGAAAAACCCCGTGCCACTGTGGCTCATCCACTTGGCATCCCACCTAACGAAACCCCGCCGCGACCCCTTTTTCATTATAATTACGGGATTAATTAGTTATCAGAACTAATTAATAACTTTTCCTCCGCCAATCATGTGCCACCCGGGATGATTAATTAAACGCTGATTATGTTGGGCCCGCGTGATAACCACCCCACTATCTCTCCGTCCCTTCAATCGTTCGATCGCCTTTCCGCAGATCTACGCCCCGTATCAATTCCGCTACCTGTCTCTGGTCAGCACATTAACGCGTGGGGGGTTGGTGGTATTTGACCAGTCCTTCGTCCACGTGTCGATACTCCAATGGAATCGCTGCGCACTCGTTTAATACCACCTTTGTCCATAAGCGGTGTGGGGACTAACCGCTTACCGCCCGGCCCCCCTGCCCCACGTCAGCCCGTACCAAAGTGACGTCACTCCTCGAAAAACTAAAAAACCCTCTTTTGACTTTGGAAATAAAATAAATTCGCGTGTTTTTATGTCATTTTCACCATTTGAACGCGACTGTGCTTTCCGCTGCGAATTTCAAATTTCCACTGAAATCCATTGTTCAATTCGATTTCGCTCCAGATTTCCGCCAGACCTGTGTTCAAGCATCCTCCTGCTACCGCCTGATACCTGTTAAAATCCATCTTTCCTCCAAGAACAGGTATTTATCCTATAGCGCTTCGAACTTCAAGAGAAAGTCTATTTTCCTTGTTTTCCACTGAATTAGTGATTAAAACTTATCACTGAGATCATTCCCTGAAGTTTTAAAACTGTGAATTGTTCCCCTGAAACTGCAATTGTGTTAATTTCCTTCATTTAAATTGAAATTGCACCCGGCCTGTGAAGAAAAACCAGAAACCTCCGTTTTGAATCCACAAGAACCAAAATGGAGGCCCCGGCAGCTTTGAATGTAACTCCACTGAATGCCCCTCACTGAGAGTTAGAATATTTACCTTTAGTAGATAAATATTTCTAGATTGAAGATTTGCATTTTGATGAAATCCCCCTTCTGAGTTATTGTCGCTGCAGAGACGAGTACTCGAAGGGGCAAGATCTCATTGGGTTCTGGGAATCCAATCTCCCGAGATATCTCATCCCCTCAGTCATTTCTTTCCCAGAAATCATCCACTATTGCCATTCTAACTATGATCCCACTCAGAGAGCTGTAATATCCCCTGACCAAAGTGTTCTTTTCCACATTACTCCCCAGGCAATCAATGCAATGCTACATTTTGAACCAGACCAAGAACTAGCACCTTTGTCTATGGAAGAATTGATTGAAAAATCTAATAAATTGACCCCAAAGAAATTGGAGTCCATGTGCCATAATTTCATGTTGCCTGAACATCAACCTAAGGGGCCTCCTCCCTATGGTTTTTATTATTTCAACAAATTGGGAAGACTCATCCTAAATATGATTTCTTTTGTCTTGGGTTTCAACACCAGTGAATATGTTGATGAGATAACCCTGGTTTTGCTGTCCATCTTTACTCCTGGGAAACCTCCTGAAGTTAAATATGACTTTGCCTCCTTCATAGCCAATAAGATCCATGATCAGTTCATGAGGCTAGATGATGAGAAATTTTTTAAATATTCCTCAGTTATTTATCATCTCATTATCTTTTATCAATCAGAAAAGTTCCCTTTCCCTGTTAAAAAGCTTGATGCCAAGGGAAACCCTAGGTCAGTTATATTTTGGTCTCCCATAATTCATTCTTCCTATAATTCTCCATACTCCTATACTGAGTTCATCGATCTTTTTGTATATCCTGCAACTACCTTGCTGACAGGAATCCCCCCTCCAAGGCTCAATAATGAAATCAAGAAGACCTTGCAACTTTCAAGAACTTATAAAGTTGGAGATTGGTATTTGTATCAAAACCATTCAGTCATCAGAATCTATGGATGTGAATTACATCCATTCAAGTTGCCAAGATATGTGCCCATGAGAATTTTTGCCTTGGAATACTTCAGGCAAATGAATAATTCAGATATGATCCATTTTTGTAGTGTGAAGAAGAAAGCCCAACTAAGGATCAAAAGTCAATTAGGTCCTTTCATCTGCAATTCTAGGGAGGCCGAGCGAGAAGCAGAAAACATACTACAAAGCCATCGCAAGTTCCAAAGAACTTTCCGATGGGTTCCTTATGACCCATTTGGTTTTATCTATGAAAAGAGAATAAAGAACAAATCATCCCCTTACATACACCACAAGATTCCTGAGCTAGAACAATATGCCAACCAAGATGAATGGGTTGAAGAAACACTAGTTGAAGAAGAAAGTGAAGAAGAAAAAATGAACAGAATGATGAAATATTTTGAGAAGGAGTATGACCTAGAATATTGTGGTCAAGTGCAGGTACCTCACATTGGCACTTCTTCAGCAGCAAATCTACAACAGACATTACAGGAAAGCAGTTCACCAGTGGCAGCAGAGTCAAAAGGCAAAGGAAAGGAACCTGAAATTCAGGTCATTGAAACTTTAGTCATGGCAGAGAAACCTCAAACATCCAGAGCACCTGATCAAACACAAGTTTCTCCCACTCAGGTAAAAGATCCTGAAGTTTCAGAATTACAAACTCCATCCAACATGGAAATAGGAAAGAAAAGGCAGGTTACAGATAATACTCCTCCTAAAGACTCCTCAGGAATACATCAAGCCAAAAAGCATAAACCAGATCCACTTCCAGATGTGGAAATCATTGATGAAATATTTGATGATGGAAGGGAATACAGTCAACTGATTGGCACAGTTAGTGAAAAAAACACAGGACAGAAAGGAAAATCTTTGCAAAAGAAATTAAGCACTAAGGTATCCTCTTTCAGACCACCAAAAATAGATATAGGGGATATAAAAAGAACCTTCATCAATATAAAGGCAAAGAATGATCCATTAAGAATGAAGGTATATGATCAATATTTGAAAATGGCTCCACATAATCAGGAGAGGTTAATGTCAGCATTTGACATTTCACAAGGCAAAATGATAATGAGCCACTTCAAGTCAAAGGTGCCAAAACCCATGACAGCAGCTGATTACATTAGAACAAATTTTGAGGTCCTGGCGAAGGACATTCATCCTTTGGACCAGATAGAGCTGCATAAACAAACTGGGGAAATGGTGTATTCCACTCTTACTAATAAGGCCATGGCAGCCATAACGTTGCAAGATTCTTTAAATAACACCAGCGCCCAATTGCAAATTGAAAAGGCCTCTTCTCAGGCCAAAGATAACAGAATAAAGTCTTTGGAAGACATAATCGTCAGCTTGGGTCACAACCCCAAAGATATTAAAAGAATTGAAGCACTAATAAAGAAGAAAGATGATGACATAGCTGCACTGAGAAAGCAGCTGAAATTGCCAGCCTCAAGGCACCCCCAGACCCAAGAAGTATTGAAGGGGAATTTACAAGAAGAGGTAATGGAGTTGCTCCTAAATATGACTGAGCGACTAAGTGAAACAGAGAAGGAATTGGAACAAGCTTTACAGGAAAAGGAAGCTATCATGCAGGCATCCACCACAGGTACTACAACAGCAAAGCAACAAACAGAGCCAGCACAGGTAAACACTTCTGGTTTAAGTTCTGATGATTTGATAAAACAAATGGAAAGTTTACAATTAAGAGTCACAGAACTTCAAACCACAAAGTTACAGTTAGTAGATTTGGAGCAGAAATATGACACTTCTAAAAAGACAGTTGCTGATCATACCAGGGAAATTAAAAGATTGGACAAATTAGTTAAGGCTTTAGAAAAAGATCTTTCACTAGAAAAGCCTTTGAAGGAAATAAATGAAATTCTTTGGGGTAATATAATTGAGTTAATAAAAAGTATTTGGCCCTCTATTCAAGCAATTTTTGAAAAAAATGACTTGATTAAAGTAGCTCAGGAAGAAATAAACAGAACAAGAGATGAATTAAGAGGTAGACCTGAGCAGGCCAATCAACTTATTCAATTTTTGAACACCAGAACGAAACAACAGCTTGCAGTACTAGGAATTGAAGACAGGACCGGCACTATTTTGATGATAAAAAGAGTTTTCATCAAAAGAACTTTCATGCAGAATTTAGAAAGGAAGTGTTCAGATATTTTGGATGATATTAATGCTTTCAGAGAAAAATTTCAAGTTTTGTTAGACAGTGGGTTACCCAGTCCAATGCTCTCACAGGACCAAATAATGGAACTAGAAACCTATGTCAAGAAAATAGAGAGCCATGCTCAAAATACAACTACTAGTTCTATCAGTCTACCAGAAGCAACGTTGCCAACAGGGAAAAATCTATATGACAAGCTGAAGAATTTATTTCATCTTAAACATGAAATAAAGTATTTGTTTCCTGATGAGCCCACTTTTTACAAACTCACAGAGGCTGATGAGACATTGAGAAAACTTAAAAGGAATATGATACCAGAAGATCAATGGTGGAATGACCTATTGGAAATTCTGTGAAAATTATCTTCAGTATGAGAATGTTATCTTTTTACTATTATGTGAAAGATAAAAATGAGCACAGATGAAAGAGTATCAGTTGAAAAGATTAAAGAGTATCCGTAAAGACAAAAAGTATCAAACAAGCAAAGAAATTACTCCAAGGGACAGCACCGAGCCCTATTTCAGCACTTACCTCCAGCACATCAGCAAAATGAGGGAACAACACATCAGCAGTTACCTATTATTCTATCCACGAGACCATTTGTCTCCTGTTTATTTGTAAATTACTCCTTAGTCACCCTAGATTATTGGCTAGGTTAGTGTGAGATTTTTTCAAATATTTCTTGTATAAATAAACCCTCAAAGAGAGTATTGAGGGTGGATTCTATTACTTTGCTGTAACATTAAGATTTTCGGAATAAAAGCATTTTGGAGAAATTTATTCGTGGCTTACTGGATGACGATTTGAAGCTCAGGACTTTTTGCAGGATTCATGTGTCGGACTGTAGCTCAATAAGTCTTTCTACCCCATGTCTTAAGTTTTATATCAGTTTTATAATATCATTATGTCCATTTCTGAATAATTTACATAAAGGATTGAATCAGAATTTACTTAATTGTACTCTGATTTCAGATGTGATTGTTCTTAATGATTTCCTCTAAATTGGTTATAAGCATGAATTCTTAAATGCTCTTGCTTTGCTAATTTAAACATTGTTGATTACTATAATAAAGAATTCTTCATTGCTCTTTGTTTGTAGTCATCTCATTTCTTTCTTTTGAACATGGTGAAATATTCTTAGCTGCCTTTCATCCCTTCAAGATCTCCCATCCACTTTAAATTTTAAGGATTGTTCTCTGTCTAGCTATCTTGCCCTGTAAAGCCATCTTGTGTGTAGAATAGAAATCCAGTAAAGCCATCCTTTGACTCCATAGCCCAATGGACTGAAAACTTTCAACCTTGCCCTTAGTTTGTGGATTCCACCATTTTCAAACAAACTCTTTGATCTATACCTAGCCTAAAACTTTCTAAGAACAAAGATAAATCATAAAGGGAGAGCCCTCTGTAGATGCAGATTGGCTAGATTCTGCATCTGAAGGTTGGTTTGTGGTTACCTCGGGTATATTTTCCTTTTCCACAACTTCAAGGAAAACCTGAGTGATAACAGATTCACCCCTCTCAATATTTCCAACATGAATCAAAGTATCCCATCATGCTGAAGTCACCGACCTTTGTATAGTAGTTGAGTCCAAATTCTTGACCTCCATTGAGAATATGCTCAGTCAACTTCTCATACCACGCTCATGGTGCTTTCTTGAGGCCATAAAAGGATTTTACAAGGTTGTTTACTTTTTGTTCCTAACCCTTCACAACAAATCCTTCTTGTTGGGACATAGAAAAATTCTCTTTCATATCTCCATTCAGGAAATCAAGTTTTACATCCATTTGATGGAATTTATAATCGTTCTGATATGGAAAGGAAAAAGGTGTGTGGATGGTAGCCCATTTTTTTGTGGGGGAAAAATTATCCTCATAATTGACCCCTTCTTTCTGTGAAATTTTTTTTTCCACAAGCCTGGCTTTACACTTGTTTAGTGACCCATCTGCTTTATACTAGTTCTTGAATACCCAGTTGCAACCTATTTTTTTGGTTCCCAATGGAGAATCAACCAGCTTCCAGGTGCCACGTTTTATCAAAACATCCTATTCGTTTTACATCTCTTATTTCCATTCATCATGAGAAGCAACTTATTTGAATGAAGTAGGCTCAAATCAGTAAAAAAAATTAGTTCAAAATGATATGAAAAATCCATATCAATAGGTGAGTGAGGATGGTCTACATCACCTCCGTTATGTCTAGTTGAGATTCTTGTTCTTGTCTTTCCAACCTCACAAGGACAAACACTTCCAAGCGTCTTTGTCGGCCATTTTGGAGGACCTTTCTAAGATGGTCAAGGCTTCTCAGTTGATTGAGATGGGGTTGAATCAAGATATAGCCTCCAAACTATGTTGATCACATAACTAAAAGTGTCATATTGATCAGTGGTTGGAGCTTCATGTGGGGGAGAAAGTGCTTCAAAAGGAGATTCCACAGATTGATCCAATATAGGGATCTCCCCTTCAAGATGTGGAATCTTGTTATCAAACTCTTGAAAATAATTTTCATGTTTGAATCAATGCAAAAAATTAATTTTCTGCTGAAAAAAATTGTTAGTATTGGAATATTTGAGAAAAATCACATCCCTATATATTATAAACTTCACATTCATTTAATCATAGAAATGATATGCATTGGATGTATTTGAGTACCCCAATAAGACACATTTGTGTCTCCTTAAACTAAGTTTATTTCTTTGTTCTTTAGGTATGAAGGAATAATAGGCGGAACCAAAAACACTAAGATGCTTCATCGAAGGAATGTGGCTATACAACGTTTCATAACGAATCTTTTTTTTTATAGCATGAGATTGCATCCATTCAATATATACACAACACATATATTCACATCAACCCAAAACATCAGCTTAACATTCTTGAAAAACATCATTGAAATTACCATATTTAAGATTATCCTGTTCATTCTTTTAGTGACACCATTCTATTTGGGAATATAATACATGACTATTTGATGTTTGACCACATGTTGGCGAAGATAATTTAAAAATTAATTTCAAGTATATTACTTTCAATTATCAGTACGAATAAATCTAATATGAGATTGTCCATCATTTTCAATCCATGCATAAAAGTTATTAAATGTTTCAAATGCTTCAGATTTGTTATTTAATAAATAAACCTGCCACATTCTAGCGCAGTCATCAATAAATTCCATCATATATTTATTTATATTTGCAGAAGGAATAGAAATAGGGCCACACAAATCAGAATGAATGATTTCAAGCTTTCTAGTTGCTCCAGAATGAGGATCATGAAATGCTTGTTTGTTGTTCTTTCCTAAGATACAGGAATCACATCGCTTAAGCTTCCTAGGAATAGTTGGCAAACCAATAACAAAAAATTTATTCTACAAATTAAGGTTTTCATAGTTCAGATGTCCAAATATAGCATGCCATAATTTTTTTATTATCTTCTTTATTAGAATGTATCGAAATTGAACAAAATTGACAATCCCATAAACTATTTCCATTTTATTAGAGAACCAAAATAAGTAAGAAACGTAGGCCAATGAATTTGAACTATAGAAAGATATGGATGCAAATCTTGATACAATATGAGTCCACATAAATTATTCTACAATTTTTTTTAATTTGAAGTGAGCATTCAAAACAATGTTTATGTGTCAAATTTCAAGCTAGTTGCCATCAATGTTGGATCCAATTATTTCTTAATGATCAAGCTAAGGTTATGTTTCTTCATGCATACCCAATATATCCTTGGTCATATTAAAAATTCTTAAAAATTCCATGTGATTTTCGTCATTAGCTCCAATCAACTTCATAATATTTGGAAATGGGACACATGTAAAATATGAAATTGCACGTCTTACATTGTTCATTATTCAACATATAACCTTGATAGATAAAGTAATTTGATAAGGAGGATGATTAAGTAAAAAATATCTAAGTTACATTGCAGAATTACTGAGAATGTCTGGTGGAAGAAATGCAAGTTTGAAAAATCTAAGAAGCAATGCAATTTTCAACAATTAAGGAATTCTATTAGCAGGAATGACACCTAGATGAGAAGAAGTTATAAGGTAGAGTAGTCAAGGCTTCTTCTCAAATGGGACAATTACATTTCAATTTATTTTGTATGGATCAAGTCCATACAATTCCATTAACTGGAATGATCCTTAGAGTGTTCAAAGCCTCTTCTAAAATGGGATAATTACCTTTCAAAAAGAAGGTATGGATTAAGTCCATACAATTCCCTTAAAAGGAATGAGCCTTTTCCATCTATTGGGTTGTCATATGAACCCATATGAGGAAACATGGAAACAAATTTCATTGAACTAATGTTATGAACATAATCTGTTTTTTCAAACATGAATAAATCCTTGTATGGTCCTTGTCGTCATTTTATAGACACCTCTCTTGAAATCAAATGAAATTTGCATGAAAAAGATGAAAAAGGGTGATGTAAAATTTCACTTTCAATAAAGGTGAGGTTGATAAATGAGTAAATTTCTAGAATACTAGGTGAATATGTTTAGGGATTAATAATTGATAATCTTGGCATTAATAATTTGTATAGAATACTAATCAAATATGCTATCACTAAATTTTGGAACTTCTACAATGTTAATGAGTCCAAATCGCTTGGGAAAAAGGACTTCTACAAAGTAGAAGATTGTTCCATTTCCCTAGCCACATTCTAATAAAAATCTCTATACCTATAAGGATGTAAGACACCACACCCTTCCCAAGAGAACAATAAGAAATATACACTTTATGGGTGTCAAAACAACACGTTGAAACATTTAATAGGATGGTGCATGCAAATATATAACATGAAATACATACATAAATTTATTCTCTCTCCTAATGTAAGATAGACAAGTGTCCAACAAGTACCAAGTCAATGCTCCAAAATTTGTCCACAATATGTCTTTGAACTGTCCACAATGAACTTGATCAAATTATTAACATAGATTTGTACTACGGCCAAATTTATGCCTTCTTTACTATCCCAAAAAGATAAGTATTCATCACATAATAGACTGATTTAAACTTTGAATGGGCTCGTATATTTTCAAAGACATGGACTGAACTTCACTCTAAGAATGGGATCGGACTTTATCACAAAACATGCCTGAAATTTATCTTAGATAAGCTCAAACTTCCGAAATTCCATATAGATGGTGTGAGGGTCCCGTAATCTACAGGATCTCAAGGTGATTGAATATTTCACATTTGAAAATTTCATATTTTACATGATTTTCAATATTCAAATGATTTAAATATATAAATATATGAAAAAGGAAAAGAGGGTATATTGAAAAAAAAAATGGAATAGAAAAGAAAAGGAAAGAAAACCCCAACAATAATAATATTGAAAGTGTTGCAAATAAAAATGCCACTACTGATTATATTAGTTTTTTCCATTCATACATTCTAAGCATGATTGAACAATTTTAAATTCTTTTTGGATGGGTTAGAAAATAAGGATTCGCCAAACCGTTCAATCTTGGAAAATTATGTAACTAGGTCGAAATAAAATTGATTCAACAGTTCAAACTAAATCAATAGGAGAAATAAGGTAAATAGTAGGTTAGAATTTCATAAAAAAAATAGATATGGGTTTGCAAGCCTAAATGCACCCTGGAAAAGAGTGATGAAAAAATGTTAGATTAGTGAAATGTTAGGTAGAATGAAATAAGAAAATAAATGTGGAGAAACATGAAATTTACTCTAAAAACATCATTCCAAAGACTTCATGTGTTCTCTTGTATAGAGGAAAATAAAAAAGAAAGGGGTTTATCCAAATTTTCTAGGATCGATTCATTTTAAAGTCTATTTGACATATTATGTGCCATATCCTAAAGTCCCCATACATTATACTTCACTCTGCATTTAATTTAAACTTTCTGACCGCACCGTACACTCACCCATCACGTCATCATTGAACTTATGTAACCTTCCACTTCATCTCCACCCACACTATCACATCCGACGAACCATATTTATTCCCCCCCCCCCCCTCATCCTACGAAATTGCGTCGGAGGAAGGGGGTGGGGGTCGAATGGGTAGTTTAAAAATCCATCCACTATGTGTCAAGGTCCTCTCTTTTTAGACTCCCCCTTTGAATTTCCACTTACAGCCCTAGACCCCCTCCGAAAAGTGGTTTCCATCATGATTAAACTGCATTGTTGACTATTAACCCTCTACCATTACCGTTGTTCCACGTTATCACTCCCGTCATGAATTTAGGGTTTATACGAAATTTCGAGGATCAGCTCATTTTAAAGTCTATTTGACATATTATATGTCATATCCTAAATTCCCCATACTTTATACTTCACTCATCATTTCATTTAAACCGTCCGACCCCACCGTCCACTAACTCATCACGTCATGATTAAACTTCTGTCACCTTCCACTTGATCTTCGGCCCCACTATCACATCCAAGAACCAATATTTATTTCCGACCCCCCCTGTTCCTCCAAAGGTTAACGTGTGAGGGGGGGTCTGAATTGGGTGGTTTCCAAAACCAGCCCATCCGCTATGTGTCAAGTGCCTATGTTTTCACACTCCCCCCTTTCCATTCGGCTGACTGTCGTAGACCCCTGCCGAAAAGAATTTTCGGTCGTGATTAAACTGCGTTGTTGACTATTAACCCTCCTCCAATCCCATTGTTCCATGTTATCACTCCCGGCACGTCCCACCAATCATCCTCGCTCCTGCCTAAAGACCCATTTAAACATTAAATTATTTAATGCACTACCAAAATGGCCCACGCCATGTCAACGGAAACCCTGTCATCCTACAAAATCACCTTTCCCCATATGTTTCAAATGTTACCGTGTTTTCTCTACATTTTTATTGTAACATGTGATCCAATTCCAAGTTTTTCAGATCTAAATAAAGCATCGAAAATTTCAATTATCTACAGATTAACATAAATCCCTCTTCTTTAATTCCCTTTTCTTCTAATTTCCCCTTCTAATCAAGAAAAAATCCCTTCTATTTCGTCCCCTCTCTATTTAATCTCCTTCTAATCTGTGCACTTGCAGATACAAAAAATACAATCAGTTTCATTTTTAGAGATAGTCATGCCTCCAAAGAGGAAGGATTAGGAACCATTCAATCCAATGATTCACCCTCCTATGGACCTTGATCATATTGCCCTTGTTGACAGGGATTTCAAAATTCATGATACTCTCTAAGAGTTCGACTTCTTCGACATATATTATTAGTGGAAGATAAATTCATCCATGAGGATGATGACATAGGATTGTGGGACACAAACCTTTCATATTACATGTTTCCAAAAACTCACTGTTTCCCTAAATGTGTGAGAAAGTGGCATTATTGTTATGATCTAAATCAGATGGATTTTTTTGCCCCTACAGGAGAAGTTCTATTCACCATTAGTGCCAAGTCTGTCATGCAGATTATGCAAGCTCCTGTCATTGAAGAAACCACACCCTTTTCCCATGAAACCCTCAAGAAATTGTATTATAAATTAGATTTTCCAATAGGGACAAAATCCTTGAATTATTCATGCTTGGAGACACTCCCCTACTTGAGAAGAGTCCTCCATACCCATATTCTACATTATCTGATAATACTCATCACATAGTCACCATCCTTGGTTACCTGCTAGGATACTATTCAGACCATTGGCTAGATGAAGCAATTATAGTCTTATTGTCAATACTTTCATCAGACTCTAAACCTTCCATCATGTTCAATTTTAGTCAATTCCTGCTAGATTCCTTTCATGATCAGTTTCTTAAGTTTCACACAGAGGAAGTGTTTAAAGACACATCCTTCATTACCTATACGTTTTTATATTTTGAGGAAAACAAGTTTCAATTAACAATGAGAAAATTTAATGAAGATTCACAACCTTAGTCTTTCATATTTTGGACAACAATGCTGATGAAATATCTAATAAAAGAACTCACTTAAAAATGATTCATTCAATTTTTTTTGCATCCACTTATGAGCATCCTCAAGAACACAATGGAACCAAGGATCAGTGAACAAATTAAAAATATCATGCAGCTTTCATACCAAACCATAACTAGAGATTGGTACTTGTACTAGAATTATATAGAGCTAAGAATATATGGGTGTGAGTTTCCCCCTTACAAGCTTCCAAAGTTCCTCCCCATGAGAATATTTTCACTAGAATACATTAGACATATGATTAATGCAGATGAAGTACATTTTGTATCAACAAAGAAGAAATCTTAGTTCATGATCAAGTCCCAAATTAGCCCTTTCATTTGCAACAGTAGAGTAGGAGGAGAGGAGGCTGAAAAGAGGCTGAAAGAGATGAATTTTACACACAGTTTCACTTGGTCTTATGACCCATTGGGAATTATCTCTAAGAAAGGGTTGAAAAAAAATCAACTCCATATATTCACACTCACAGTCCTGAGATTGAACAATTTATGAACCACAGAGAGTGGACATCAAACACCTTGCAGGAGGTTGAAGAGTGGGTAATTTCATCTTCAAGTATATAGATCCCTGCTTCACAAGAGAAGCATAATATAGAGGATAAGGAAGATAAAGGTAAAGAGCCAGAGAAAGAGACAACATGAAAAATACCAAGAGATGATCTGTCTCCTTTGGGGACCAGTACATATAGCAAGGAGTTTAAGATGAAATATAGGAAGAGAGTAAGAATTCACATGGACACTGATCAAGGCAAGGAATCAAAGCAAAAAACAGTGGTAAATATCATAGACACTCATGGCTCCTCTCCAGCAAGTGGTCAACATATATTTTTTCCTACAACTTCAACTACAATTCCAATTCAGCAACAAAGCCTTCCAACAGTTAAATGTAATGATATTACAAGGGAAAAGGAGGAAGTCATATATGACACCTTCAGGGATATCAAGAGAAAAAATGAAATATTGAAGACTATCACCTATAATAAATTTTGGAAACAACCCACCAGTTCAAAAAGTAGGCTTCTATTAGCTTTTGATTCAAAGAAATATAAGGTGTGCATGGCTTTCTTAGAAGCCCAAATTTCATAGCCAAAAACACCTACTGATTTCAAGAAAATATCTTGAGTTTAATTTCAAGGACATCCACCCAATAGATCAGATGGAAATTCAAAAACAAACTAGAGAGATGATATCATCCACATTGACTAGTATTGATATGAGTCTATCTAAATTGTAGGTATCACTAGATAATATTTAGTCCCTCCTGAATATGGAGAAGATTTCTTCTCTTGCAAATTATACCAGAATTAAATCCTCAGAGGATTTAATTGTAAAAATTGGGTATGATCCAACAAATAAGGAGGCAGTAGAAGAGATCTTGAAGATTAAAAATGTAAACATAGTAGGCTTGAGAAATCAACTCTGAATGACACTTATTGAAGACCCTTTAACAAAGGACATAGAGTTGAATGAAACACAAAAAGTAGAGATGATGAAGCTAATAATGGAACAATAACACAAATAAACTAGATGGAGGTTGAAATGGAAAATATGGTTAAAGAGAACGAGAAAGTTGCACAAACAACTATTGTTCCTTTAAAGGTTGTACCCCTTATAACCATTCCAGCATCAACAGTTTCAGCAGCTAGCACAGGAGAGGTTGCAGATCATCTTGCAAAGTCAGTGGAGAATATGTCTTTGCTAACATAAGAGATTAAAAGACTACAGGCTCATATCAAAGTCTTACAAGATCAAATAGTAATGAGTGAATCAACCCATTTGACAGAATCACTGAGAAATCAAGGTTGATGGACGGTTTACAGAATTCCCTTCAAGAATCCTCTATTGGCAGCATGGTCAGTAGAGTCAAGGAGATCATATGGTCAAGTATAACTAAATCTATGAATGAAATACGACCTTCCATTCATATCATATGTGAATAGAAAGAATTAATTTAAAAGGTCAATGATATAATAAGTATTTTCACTAAGGAGCTTGGGGACATGCCTGAAACAAAAAATAACATTATTATATTTCTAAATTCAAAGAGAAGGTATGAATTGGATGGACTTGGAGTTGAAGACAGAACGACAACAATTCTAGAGGTCAAGAAGATGCTCACCAAGAAAGGATTAGTCACACAGTTGGAAGAAAATTTCTACAATTTAGAGATTGTTGTCAATAGAACCTTTAACAAAATTAAGCCATTGACAAAGAGAGGATTACCTTCATTGTTCACACTAAATGATAAAATGATAACAAGGTAGGATTATGTGAAGAAGAAAACGGAAATTTCAAAGTATACAACCAACAATGCAAACATTAAAAATACCATGACAGGAAATTATTTTCTCGATGTTATAAGTAATGATATATTTATTCAGCATGAAATAAAGCACATTTTTGTGGTTAAACCCACATTTTCTCACTACATGAAGCTGGATGAAATATATTGAAAGGAGACTAGGATAAAAATTCCAAATGAGCAACAGTGGGAAAACCTATGCGAATACCAAGAAGAGTAAATGCTACCAGATCAGCCAAAATCAACCAGCACAACACCAGATATGATAATGCAACAATGAACTTAGGAAAAATAGGGTTAGATGTCAAATTAATTTCATCGTGTCCATTTCCTCGTCGCACTAGTCAACTATTGTTTATTTTTCTAATTAATAACAGATTGCCTAGTAGATATGGCAATGAATTGTAGAATTCAGTTCAATACTACATACATTCAAGGTATCAGGGGTTGTACCCTTGATTGATGAAATTTTCTATTGGACCATTTTATTTTCTTGAATCTAGAGCATCAATAATAGAAGACCATTTATAGGATACTTGAGCTATATTTATCTGGTGATGTTTTTCCATTTCTCTGTTAATGTTTTCATTGTTTTTCTCTCAATGCATCATTAAAATATGATTGTAAAACAAAAATTTGAAGATTAATATTTGTTGTTAGAGAACCTTATTTCTATTTGTGTTGCAATTTAAATTTTTTTATTTTGAACTCTATTTAATAAATTCTTAATTTCTTTTTAACCATTACTAATTTCATCGTTTATTTCATCTCAAAATTATTTTTGTTTCAAGATCTAGTATGTGTAGCTAGCTTTCCTTATATGTGATCTTAAAAATTTGATGTAACAACCCATCCTTTTATGAATCCATAGCCTAATGGAATTAGTTTAAACATAGCTACCAATAAAATCAAAAAATCAACTTCTACAATGATTATAACTAGCTTAATATCGAACTCAGAAAACAAAGCCAAATCTAAAAGAGAGATCCCTCTATGAGTCTAGGAGGGCTAGATTTTAGACTCCAAAGCCATTTTGATGTTGTCCTATATAATTATTCTTGCCAATATTAAAATTATAGAACGATAACATAGTGGCAACCATATTGGGGATAATACTGAAAAACTGGTCATTTCATTCGAATTCAGAAGCCCTAGCTAAAAAAAACATTGTATGATAGAAGTATTTTCTAAGATTGGTTTTCTTTCAGTTTTTGTAAGTAATCAGTTTGTTTGTACTTGAGATCTGAATTTTGGTTTCTAAAATAATCTCTACCTGATCCCATCCTGATCCAAATCCTCCTACTATAGTGGACAATCCTGATTTTTTTCAAAGGAAAAATCCTAGAATTGAAAGTCAAACAAGTAATAGATTTCTTCACAAATAAAATTCCCTCCCTAAAAACTTTGTCACCTTACAGGACATCCAGTTTGATTTACACTTTGAAAAGGTTTTATTGAGGACTAAATATGAGAATTGGACAAACTCTAGTCTAGTGAGAGAAGCTTATTCACAAACTCAATCTAATCTTCAACTTCTCCAAGATTTTGACACTCTTCAAGGTTTGGTAACTCAGTTTACTTCAACCGTTGATGATGCTTACCCTAAAAAATATCGATAATTAACCGTTATAGGATCTTCTTCTATTACCTCTCAGACTTCCCATACTAAGTTAGCTAGTCCTAATGCTTCTATAATCCCCACAATTTCTTTTATCCTTCGAAATAAGAGCAACCAAAAACCCACTCACATATCTACTCCCATCATCCATCATATTTCATCCACTGTCTATCTTCCTTCACTTAGTATCCCTCCTTCATTCATTTCTAATCTACCTCCACCACCATCACCAATCATGGCATCTAGGTATGCTCCATTGGTGTTGACAACACCATTCGCAGCTATGCCATAGGATTACCAGTAAAAAATTACATTATTTGATGGAACTGGTCTTGTAACTTCCCAACAGCATGTCAAAAAAGTGAATGACTATTTTGACCTTTGAAGAGGTAGATGAAGAAAGTGTTAAGTTAAGAATGTTTACTCAGAGTCTTAGTGGAGAAGCTAGAAAATGGTTCAAAGATTTACCGGCAAACGACATCAATGACATGCTTACATTTCATCAAACATTCCTTAGTAGGTGCAAAGTAAAAAAGAACCCTCTTCAAATTTTATTTGAATATGAAAACATTAGGAGGGCCCCAGGTGAAAGTGTTTAGGATTATTGCACTAGATTCAATAGTTTATATAATGAAATACATGCACATATAAAACCACCACAAGGTTTAGCCTTAGTTAAATTCATAGAGGGTTTTGAGCCATAAATGTCTCATCATCTAAGAGAAAGAAACTCAGCCACATTAGAAGAAATGAAGAGGGATTTAGTGAGCATAGAATCCAACCTGTTAGCAAAGAGAGCTAGAATGAGAACACAGAGAAGAGTTACTAGTAGAGAAGAGCCTTAAACTTCCACATATGATGCTAAAATTGACTCATTGGTTAGAAAAATCGATATAATGACAGAGAGGATTAATCTAAACAAGAGGACTATTCCTAGAGAAAATCAACTATCTCCTCAAAACAAAAATCAAAATCCTAGAAGAAACCCCCCTTAGATAAGACAGAGAGACCAAAGAGGTCTTGATCAGCAAATTATGCCTCCATTCCAAGAGAATTATTCTGATGAGGATGAAGGAGTAGGTGAATAAGTAGAATAAAATCAGATAAACTTAATGGGAATAATGAAGATGAATTTGTTTTTCTCACTAAAGAAGAACAAGGATTATGTTTATTAACTCAAACAGAATTAGAATCTGAAGAATCTAATTATTATAAACAGCGATTTGAGGATGCTATCATGGAAGCTCGCATATATTATAACCTTAGAACCAAGAAAAACTCTAACAATTCCAATAAAAAAAATTACGAAAAATATGCCAAAAAGGTCTCTCAACCTGATCTCAATAAAATAGCAGAAAATTCAAAGAAAAGTGTAAATAGTTCAGAAAAGAGGAACACGGAAAATGTTACTAAGAAAACAATTGATAACCCTACAAAAATTTCCCAAACTGATATCCGTAGTAAAATTCAACAAACTGAACCTTCTAAAATAGTAGTGGCTGAAAGGACTGATTTTTCAAATCTTCTCATAATTCAAACACCATTCAGCATTGAGCACAAAATTGCAAAACTGAAAATTTATATTCCTCTCATTGAATTGATAAACAATACTGTGTATAGGGCTCAGGTCCTAAAGTTACTAAACATAGGGGAAATTACTGATATTGTTAATTTAAATGATGATCATCCTAAACTTTTGTTTGGGCCAAAAGTTGATGGTAAACCCCAAGAAGTAGATGTCTGTCCTTTTTATGTTAGTCTTAATGTTCATGAAAAAATTCTCCATAATGCCATGTTGGATTCAGTTTCATCACATAATATTATGCCAAAGGCTGTTATGAAGAAGCTTGGCCTTGAAATTACTAGAACCTACAAAAATTTGCATTCATTTTATTCTGTCAAAGTTAGATGTCTAGGTCTTATCAAAGATATTTCTGTCACTTTAGATCAGATACCAGCAAAAAGTCTAGTGATGGATATATTAGTAGTTGACATCCCTCCTAAGTATGGCATTATTTTGTCATGCTCATGGGGAGTGAAGTTACAAGGTACCCTTCAAATGGATACGACTTATGTCGTAGTACCAGTGTTTGTTCAACAAAAAAGACTGCATATGGAAACTTTAATGAAGTACATGGTGAGTAGTCAAGAAAAACCACACAACTATCCTCTATACACTATCAACACCGACCTTGAATCCTTCATTCTTTATAGAGATGGAGACATTGACACACAGGTTGCCCATGCATAAAATGATCTTAATGAAAAACATGACAACCAAATATGAATTGTACAACAAGACCGTGAAAATGAACCTCTTTGGAATATGATTTTTGATGGCTCGTTTAGAAAAATAGGCTCAAGAGAAGGTGTTTGGATATATAATGCAAGGAACAATCATGTAGAAGGTCACTCGTACAAACTAAATTTTCTATGCACAAACAATATAGAAGAATATGAAGCCCTGCTCTTAGGATTACAATTTCTGAAAATATTAGGAGCTAAGAGGATTTATGTCCATGGTGATTTTGAACTAATCATAAAACAAATTAAAGGAGAATATTTTACAAAAAATCCTAGATTAAGAGCATACATAAATGTTGTGCTTGGTTTCCTAAGAACATTTGAAGAATATGATCTGGTTGCTCTTCCAAGAAATCAAAACATCCTAGAAAATATTTTATCCTCTAAAACAAGCACATGTCGTTTGCCTCACCCAAACAGACAATACACAACAGAGGTTAAACATCGTCCATCTGTTCCTAATAACATGAGATACCGACAAGTATTTGGTAATGACAAAAAATTTAGAGTTTCCTATAATCAAAGGATGAATTTGAAGATAGAAACATAGACTTATATTGTGAATAATATAGTCACATTGATGCACAAATTATTGTAGATAAACAATCTGTCATTTCTGATGTAAATATTTCAGTAAATACAATTGTACATAAAACAGAAATACATGAAGACCGAGAGAAAGAAGAATTTGAAGTACTTCAACTCGAGGATAATATACTTCCTAGAGGGATTGTCACTTTAGAAGAAATTTTTGACTTTAATTACATGGGGAAAATACCAAAAATAGAACAAACAGAGACAAACATTGAAGAGTGTAGCATAGGCAGTGAAAAAAGCCCCAAAATGATAAAACTGTCAAAATCACTGCCTATCATTACAAAACAAAGGTATATATCTCAGTTCAAGGAATTCATAGATGTATTTACGTGGAGCTATGAGGACCTAAAAGCTTATGATACGAGCATTATACAACATAAAATTCCAATCAAGGAGGAACAAAAACCTTTTAAAAAAAAATGTGTAGGATAAATCCTCTCTTAGTATCGTTGGTTGAGAAAGATAAATAGAAACAGTATGAGGCCAAAATCATAATTCCACTTAGATATTCTAAATGGGTATCCAACATTGTGTCTACGAGAAATAAAACAGGTGAAATCAAACTTTGCATTGATTTTAGGAATCTGAACAAAGTATCCCTTAAGGACAACTATCCCTTACCATAAATGGACCACATATTATTGAGGGTAGTAGGATCCAATAAGATGTCTTTATTAGATGGGTTTTCAGTATATAATCAAGTTTTAGTGCATCTTGATGAGCAGGAAAAAACAACCTTTACTACTCCTTGGGGGACATTCATGTATGTGAAAATTCCTTTTGGATTAATGAATGCTTGTGCCACTTTTTAGAGAGCCATGGACATTGCTTTTGCAGACTATATTCGCCATTTCATTTGATCTATCTTGATGACATTATTGTATATTAAAAAACTGATGAAGAACACTCAGCACATCTAAGAAAAGTTTTTGAGAAATGTAGAAGGTTTGGAACTTCCCTAAATCCCAAGAAAACATTGTTTGGCCTTGAAGAAGGAGAGTTTCTTTGTCACATTATTTCTAAAGATGGAATTAAAATTGACCCTAACAGGATTGAAGGTATACTCAAAATTAATTTTCCCAATAAAATCAAATAACTTCAATCTTTCATTGGTAAAATCTATTTTTAAGGACATTCATACCCAATCTTGCATAACATTTGAGAAATATAAAAAACATGCTTAAAAAAAATTCAAATTTTAAGTGGAACGTTGAAGCTAAGCAATCTTTTGATATATTCAAGCAAGCATTAACAAAATATCTAGTTCTAATTAGCCCAGATTTTACCAAAGACTTCATAATTTTTTCTTTTGCATCTGAACATACTATTGCTGATGTATTATTCTAGAAAAATATTGAAGGACATAAAAAAAAAAAATAGAATTCTTCAGCAAATCCTTCAGAGATGCATTTTTAAAGTACAACATCATGGAAAAACATGCCTTTGCTCTGGTTAAAGCACTAAAATATTTCAGAGTTTACATCTTACATTCATGTATTATTCTTATGTGCCTAATGTTGTAGTCAAAGAAATTTTAACGTAGAATAGTCCTGATGGAAAGAGAGGCAAATGGATTTCTATTATTCTGGAATGTGATTTGGAAATCAGACCTACCAAATTTATCAAAGGACAAGGATTATCCAAATTGATGCATGAATCAAATTTTTATGCACTAGATATCAACATGGTCTATTCAATGGATGATCAAGAGGAACTATAAAATCCACTAATTGATGAAGTATTCTTAAATTCTCCCTGGTATGTAGATATCTTATATGTTTTTTCTAATTTGAATGCTCCTCCTAATTTTTCCAAAAATAAAGAAAGATTTATAAATTTGAAAGCTGTCAAATTTTGCATTCTAGAAAATGTCTTATACTGAAAGATGTTGGAGGTTTTTTACTCAAATGTTTTCTAAAAGAGGATGTAGATAATGTTATGTAGGAATTCGATAAAGGTGACTGTGGTGGATATCCTTATTGTAAAACTATTTCCAATAATATCCATAGGGTTGGTTTATACTGGCCTACCATTTTCCCTTACATCCACAAGATGGTAACTAACTGCCACAAATGCCAAATTTTTGAAGGAAAGAGAAAATTGTTTCTCTTGCCCTTAAAGAATTTTTTTGTTGAGAGCCCTTTCCAACAATGGGGTTTATATTTCAATGGAGAAATTCATCCCCCATCCTCTACCCAAAATAAGTGGATTCTTACTGCTACAGACTATTTTACCAAATGGATAGAAGCCACTCCTTCTAGAAATGCCACTGATTATGTCATTATTAAATTCCTTGAAACAAATATCCTTTCTAGATTTGGTTTTACTAGAAAAATTATCATTGATAATGTTGTAGCCTTCAAGTCCAAGAAAATGGTTTATTTTTCTCATAAGTACCACACTTTGGGACATTCAACAACCTACTATCCTCAAGTTATTGGATTGGTTGAGTCTTCAAACAATTTTTTGGTGAATATCATCAAAAATATTTTGGAATACAACAAGAAATCATGGCATAACAAGTTGGTCAATGTACTTTGGGCTAATAGACTTACTACCAGAAAAACCAATGGCATGTCTCCATACCAATTGGTCTATGGAATGGATGTAGTTTTTCCTCCCTCATTAGGAGTTCCAGTTATGAAGATCATTTAGGAAATAAAAGATGAACCAAATAATTTATAGACAAGGATCAATGAAGCTATTCAATTACAATAGCCCGGAGAAGAAGTCTATAACAAGACCCAAGTTGTTCAAGAAAATATCAACAATATTTTTTTATAAAAGAAGAAAGGGTGGTGATTTTAATCTAGGTGATGATGTTTTGAAATGGGATTCCAGAAGAGAAGACAAAGTTAAACATGTAAAAGTTGACAAACTTTGGGAAGGACCATACATTATTGATGCTTTCAAAGGAAACAATGCATATCTCCTTAAGGAGCTAGATGGAACATAGATACCTAGATGTCATGTCAATGGCAGGATGTTGAAGCATTACTTCTCTTAACAATACAATTGATATTTCATCATTTTAAACATCATAGTTTTACAGTTTGTGATTTTGATAACTCATTAACAAAGGTTGAAGCTCATGGATAAGGCCCTAAGACTAGTTTGATGAGCTTTCATTAAAAAAAAAAAGAGAAATCGGATGAAGACTTTGTAGAAAATGGAGTACTCAAGGCTACTTATCTTATGTTCTTGACACTTCACTTGGAGAAATTCCATCCCCAGTTGGAGCCACTGTTAGGGTCTTGTAATTTACAGGATCTCAAGGTGATCGAATATTTCACATTCATAGCTTTCATATTGTGCATGATTTTCAATATTCAAAACATTTAAAAAACATCTATGAAGAAGGAAAAAGAAATGAGGGTATATTGAAAAATATGAAAAAAAAAAAAGAGAATAGAAAAGAAAAAGAAAGGAAACCCCAAAAATAATAATAGTGAGAGTGTTACAAATCAAAATTTCATTGTTGATTAGATTAATTTGTTCAATTCATAAAGTCTAAGCATGATTTAACAGTTAAAAAAAAATAAAAAAATTGATAGGTTAGAAAATAAGGATTTGCTAAACAATTCAATCTTGGAAAATTATTTAAATAGGTAGAAATAAAATTGAGTCAATAGTTCAAACTGAATCAATAGGATAAATAAGGATTAGAGTAGTATAGAATTTCATTAAAAAATTGGATATGGGTCTGAAAGCCTAAATAAACCCTGCAAAAGAATGATGAAAAAATGTTAGATTAGTGAAACGGTAGGTAGAATGAAAGAAGAAAATAAATGTGGTGAAAAATGAAATTTACTCTAAAAACCTCATTCCAAAGATTTCAAGTGTTCTCATGTATAGAGAAAAATAAAAAATAAAGGAGTTTATCCAAAGTTTCAGGGATTTACTCATTTTAAAGTATATTTGACATATTATATATCATATCCTAAAGTCCCCATACTTTATACTTCGCTCAACATTTCATTTAAACCATCTGACCCCACCATCCACTCACCCATCATGTCATCATTAAAATTTTGTCACCTTCCACTTGATCTTCACCCCCAATATCACATCTGACATACCATATTTATTCCCCCCCCCCATCCTCCGAAAGTTAATGTCGGAGGGGGGTTCAAAAATGGGCAGTTTCCAAAACGAGCTCATCCGCTATGTGTCAAACACCTATATTTTCACACTCCCCCTTACCATTCTGCTTACCATCCTAGACCCCCTCCGAAAAGAGGTTTCCACCATGATTAAACCATGTTGTTGACTGTTAAACCTCTATCCATCCCGTTGTTCCACATTATCACTCATGTCATATACATCCAATCATCTCTGCTCCCGCCTAAGGACTCGTTGAAACATTAAATTATTTAAGTCACTACCCAACGGTCCCGAGCCATGTCAACGAAAACCCCGTCATCCTACAAAATAACCTTTTCTGACATGTTTCAAATGTTACCATGTTTTATCAGTATTTGTATTGTAACAGGTGATGGAATTCCAAGTTTTGCAAATATAAAGAAAAATTTTAGTTATCTACAAATCAGCAGAAAATACCTCTTCTTTAATTCTCTTTTATTCTAATTTATTGTTCTAATCAAGAATAAATCCTTTATATTTCTTCCCCTCTCTGTTTAATCTCCTTCTAATATGTGCACCTCCAGATACCAAAAAGACAGTCAGTTTCATTTTCAGAGACATACATGCCTCCAAAGGAGAAGGATTAGGAGCCATTGAATCCAATGGTTCACCCTCTTGTGGACCTTAATCATATTGTCCTTGCTGACAGGGATTTCAAAATTCATGAGACTCTCTCAGAGTTTGACATCTCTGACATATATTGTTGGTGGGAAGATAAATTCATTGATGAGGCTGATGACATAGGAATGTGGACCAAAAACCTTTCGTATTACATATTTCCAAAATCTCTTACTTGCCCTGAATTTATAAGAAAGTGTCATGCATGTTATGATATAAATCAGGGGGTTGTTGTTGCCCCCACAAGGGAGGTTCTATTCACCATTAGTGCCAAGTCTATCATGCAAATTATAGAGGCTCCTATAATTGAAGAAACCACACCCTTTTCCCATGAAATCCTCAGGGAATTGTATCAGAAATTAGATTTTTCCAGTAGAGCCAAACCCTTGAATTATTCATGGTTGGAGAGTACTCTCCTGCCTAAGAAGAATCCTCCATAGACATCCTGTACATTCCCTGATAGGACTCACCACAAAGTCACTCTCCTTTCTTGCCTACTAGGATACTATTCATACTAGTGGTTAGGTGAAACAATTTTAGGCTTTCTATCAATACTTTCATCAAACTCTAAACCTTCCATGATGTTCAATTTTAGACAATTCCTGGCAAATTCCATTCATGATCAGTTTGTCAATTTTCACATATAGGAAGTGTTTAAATACACTTCGTTCATTGTTGATATCTTTGTATATTTTTAGGAAAACAGGTTCACTTCACAATGAGAAAATTGAAAGAAGATTCACAACCTCAGTTTGTCATCTTTTGGACAAGAATGTGGATGAAAGATCAGAAATAATTCACTTACAAACGATTCATTGAATTGTTTGTACATCGAGATATGAGAATCCTCAATAGCACAATGGAACCAAGGATTAGTGAAGAAATTAAAAATATCATGTAGTTGTCAGACAAGCGAGAACTGGAGACTAGTACTTGTACCAGAATTATTCAGAACTAAGAATATTGAGTGTCAATTGCCCACTTACAAGTTTCCAAAGTTCCTCCCCATGAGGATATTTGTTGTGGAACACATTAGACATATGATTAATGCAGCTGAAGTACATTTTGTATCAGCAAAGAATAAATCTCAGTTCAAAATCAAATCCCAAATTGGTCCTTTCATTGCAAATTCTAGAGGTATGGTTCGCTTTTCACATGATAGAGTATGGAGAGTTTTGGAATTGTACAAGTATACACAGGTTTTTATGATACCATTTGGGGGCCACATTATATGGTTTCTAGGAATGATAGACATGCTTATGTATGAACTTCATCCTAAGTGTGTCCAGAAGTAGAACGTTACCTTAAAATCTATTGCAAATTAGATGGACAACTGAGAAAACAATTCTCCCTCTGTGGTAACCAATATGACTATATTACTCTATGTGGGCATCATAGATTAGTTATCGAGCCTCCATATCCCGATTTCATACAAATAATTGATATAAGCTCTCAAATCCCTTGATTGCTAATAACAATTCCTGTTTCTCCAATCGGTGAGTCATTGTGTTTGGATAAGAGACACCAAATCATTTTTGCAGAAAGAAACCACATCAATAACATATAGAACCATTGAGGTGGATGTTCAACTTGGGTCATGCCAACATCCAGTGTGCACGTTTTTAATCTCGTAAATTTAATTTTATTTTACCAAAAACTATAATATATTAGATAATAAAATTACATTAGATATCATCTACTATATGATTTGATTAGAATACTAGGGGGTGTCACCATGGTTTTTATGTTTTCCCCTTTCTCTTCAAGACATAAATCCATCTTGTAGAATTACTTGGCACAAGTAAGGATAAAACCATTTGTTGATTTTATTGGGACATTGCCATGGCCTCTAGAACAACTAGATTTGTCTTGGTTTTTTTTTCTATTATACTAGTCCAATTCATGATTCCATTTTTCCCACAAATTGCATGCAATGTTGAAGTTGAAGATCTCTATTTCTCCTCTTGAAAAGGATTTTCCTCCACAGAAGACTGGATCAGAACTACTAGGTGTTCACGTGGAGCTTAAAATTTTGAGTTGTTATTTGATGCTTTTTGTTGACCGAAGCTATTCTGCTTTTGGCCTGCTGAATTCTTTGTATTACTTTTTGGTTTTGGATCACGCTAGCAACGTTTGTTTCTCTTCACCTCGTGAAAGCTGGTAGTCCATTTAGGAAAGGGAAACACATGTTGAAGGTGACTTGACTGTTGGAAATCTATACACTTTGACACATTGTTTTCATAGTCCAAAGGTTGGGAATACTCCTTGTGTGCCCACTTAAGGAGAATTTTCTCTATAAACCTTGAGTGAGGTCCACTTCAACACATATGGAGATGAAACTCATCAAACTCTTCGCCAATATTTCAGTGTCTACCTTGATATAATGGCATATGGCGTATTTGTTGTCCTGTAAGATCTCTAGCAAGATCCTCTAAAGGGTCATGTTTGGGAGCCTAACCTAAAATGGTATAGAAAAAGACTTCATGGTAAGCCAATTGAACTCCAGAAATAATTTCTAGATTGAAAGACCCACTCTAACCCAAAGCTAGAGACACTATTTAGAAGATGTTGAGTAGCTAGCAAGCGATATTTAAATTATTTTTACATGCATTTTAATTTTATTTATTTCATAATTTTCAATTTTGTATTCAATGGGGGATTTTGTGAATGAGTAAAGTTCATCTACCAATTTTTTTAGTAACCAATTTACACTTCTAATCTTAAATAATTATTATTTTGACACTTATGTTTATTCATTGTTATGATGGAAATATGCTATATATCATTATTGTTGATTAAAGCTATAGTTAAGTACTCTGAAATTTTAGCCTAATGAGTTTTGCAGATAGAAGTATACACTTTTTATTCCTAAAGTTTGTGTGAATTCAATTTAAAATTCTCAATGCCATGACTTTGGTAAGACAATTACCTAAATATTTAACCTTATTTACTTTTTTTTATAGTTAAAAATAATTGAATTCTACAAAATATGAATGAAAACTTCTTTCTAGTTCAACTTAATTACTACATATTTGTTTAGATTTATTTGTAATTTTCATAAGTAGCTTAATATTCCTATTTCTTGTTATATGCATTATTCTCAAAGTAATGTTTTACCATGCAACACTAGAAAATGTTTGTCAATTATGTAACAGATGTTAGTAGTTTAAATAAGAATAATTATTCATATAACATGCCAAAAAGTGTACTTGGGAAAAATTGATTTATAGTTATTTTTGGTCTTTCCATCACCATTTTAGTAGAGACCTAACCAAAAAACTAACTTGAATTTCTTAGATTTCAATTGTAAAGAACATTTCCTAAGCTTATTATTTGGTAATCTTATTATAATTTTTTTGAAAACTTGACCTGCATTGAAAACATTGAAATGACACACTAGAAAATAGAGTAGTTTGTTCCCAACTCAAATTAAACGAAACATTGGAATGAGACACTAACAAATAGAGCACTTTGTTCCCATTCGAACTAAGACACGTTCTTAATATTTAAAAAAAAATTGAGTGAAGAAAATATGTCCCTATAGGTAATGGTGATACAAATCCTTACATAAAGGATATCAAGGTTGTATATTTTAAAAACCCGAAAGTTATATTAAATAATATAACTGAATGAATTTTCAAAATTAATTATTAAAAAAAAATAAAAACAAACAGAAAAACATCACAGTATACATTGCCAATGCTAGGAAATCTATTTATTTCCTATTATGAATCGTTCACAGAGATATTTGCATGAATTCAATGTGGTAATCCCTTGTGTATCAGAAGGTAAATAAGTACTAATTTTTAAATAATACAGGTGTTTAAAATTCTTATATTATACGATGAAGTAAATGGAGATATTATATTAGAAATGAGGTTATATGATATAGATTTTATTAATAAAAAATGACAGATTTTATTATTAATAAATATCATGCAATAATCAAATAAAAATATTTAGCAATGTGTTATTTCATATAATTGTACGAATCCTTTTGGGTTTGTGATTTAATCTCCGACACAGAATTTTTAATAATAGAAAGAAACATTATTTTAATTTTGAAATGCCATACACGAAGGGTTTATAAAATTAATTGTAGAGTGTTGCTTTACACAACATGCTTACCTATAAATTCAAGTTCATTGGGTGGAAGATAAGATCGCTGATCGGTAGGGTTAGGGGTAGGGTTAAAGTTGAGGTTCGAATAAGGAGTATTATTACGATGAATTCCTCAGAAACTCCCACGTAAAACGGAGACCATATATAGCCAGTTTTTAAACAAACAATACGTGGGAACTTTTTAAACCTCAAGCTATCTCTGAAATTTTTTGCCGCCTCGCAGAAAAAAATGAATCCCACTCATATGAATAGTTTCTTCAAGCGCCTGCAGCTCCGAGAGAGAGACAACAAAGGGAATCTTCAACTAAGCAGAGGAAATATTTTTAGAGACTATCATTTTCGTGAGCTTAAGTTTGGTGATGTTGAATTAGCAGAGCTGGGAATTATCAGAAATTGCCAGATTACAGACTTGGTGGTTGCGGAACAGTTCATTTGCGTTATTTATAACCGCACCCATCTCATTCCCTTCACACGAATCGGAGAGATATCAGCTTGCAAGAATGAACGTGGGAAGTTGATAGTAAACCGTTGGGATGGAGAAATCGAATTTGCTTGTTACAACAGCATTAACAAATCTTTGTTAACCGTTGTTCGTGTGCAAATGTTCAGAAGGATTATAAGCACAGATATTGAATCTATAATATCAGGGCGAAATACAGGGACGGATGGCGAACTTCTTCCGGAAAAGTCCGTTACGTGCTACTATTTCGACATTGCAAATTCTAGAAGTATGGTTCGCTTTGCACGTGGAAGATTATGGAGAGTTTTCGAATTGTACAAGTACACACAGCTTTTTACGATACCATTTGGTGACCACGTCATTCTATGGTTTCCAGGAAAGATAGACATGGTTCTGTATGAATATACATCCAGGGCGTATCCAGAAGTAGAACGTGACCTTAAAATCTATTGCAAATTCGATGGACAACTGATAAAAGAATTCTCCCTCCGCGGTAACCAGTCTGACTGCATTACTCTCTGTGGGCGTGACAGATTAATTATCCGGCCTCCGTATCCCGAGTTCATACAAATAATTGATATAAGCTCTCAAATCCCTCAACTGCTAATAACAATTCCTGTTTCTCCAATCCGCAAGTTATTCTGTTTGGAGAAGAGACGCCAGATCATTTGCACAACAAGAAACCACATCAATTATAACATACAGAACCGTCGAGGTTTGGTCCTGCCAACATACAGTGTGCACGTTTTTAATCTTGAAGGTGTCCGTTTCGTCACTTTAAGAGATCTGCCACGCACTTCGTGGGTCCGTTACATCTCAGAGAATGACGATGTGGCTATTTCCGTTTCAACGGTTTCGCTGAGGATCAATATTAACTGCATCATTAGTGGAGAGTCCTTGCTGACCACCGGAGTTCTTGACTTACGGAGAGATGATTTCCGGACTTGGAATGTCCTTGATTTCCGGCAAATTGCGTACGATGAAAGAAGCCATGAGATATTCATGGTAAGCCGTAAAGGTAAGTGGTTCATGTGGTCAAATAAATTTTTTGAGGATGATTGAGATTATTTAGCAACATGTTGGACGAAAGAGTGATATGGCTATCAAGAATATGAAAATGTGATATTCATGTGGAAGAAGAAATGTGGAAATGGCACACCAATGCAGTTCTTTCAAATTCAATTTATCTGTCATTTGACATTTTTGTGGATAACTGCAACCAAAGTTTGTTTAGATATATCTAACGTGTTCGTTGATTGCGGTTATTTATCAATGTGTTCGATAAAAGAGGCATATGGCGATGCAGAATATGAAACTGGAATATTCATGTGGAGGGAGGAAAAAACATGGAAATGGGACAATTCTTTAAAATTCAATTTCTGTGTAATTGAAGGTTTTTTTTTTTTCCTTGATAGCTGTAATTGAAATCCGTTGTCTATTATAATTGAAAAGACCACTCCACGAAATTCCTTTGCTTACAAATTAGTGTGCTGGAAGTGCATATTTATAACTGGTTACGATATAATTTCGTTACATTTTTTTCGCCTTGAGATGGAAGTCAAATGAAATCAGGGAGAATCTTGTTTGGTGTCAATATTCTCACTCCTCTCTTTCCAATCATGAGCAGATATTTTCAAAAGTAGGATTTATTTGTGGAGTTATAAATTTTATGTACTTTTTAATAAAAAACTTTTTTTTCTTTCGGTTAGCCATTGTAACTAATGCATGATCAATTTTGTAAATTTTAGAAATAGATATATAAATTAGAATAAGATTTTGATAATTTTAATTTATATTAGAAATCTGGCTTCTGTGATCCATAAATTGTGTATAAAAATTTTAGGTGAAAATCACATTCGAGCAAATTTTGTAGATGAGAAATCTGATCTATGACCCATTTTAAATCTAAGAAAGCTCCAACTAGTTAGAATATATTTTTTAAATTAAAAATATAAATTAGAATATATTTTTATAATTTCAATTTAATTGAGAGTGCAGGCTTCTGTGATCCATAACATTTCAAATATAAATCTGCCGGGAAATCACATAAGTAATTTTCTCCAACTGAAATTCATTATCAGGATAATTATCAATAATAATTTAACAAAAAAATGTTATATTAATAAGTATTATAATCTGAATTTTTTTTTCTTTATATAGAATTGATAGTGTATGATATTAATCTATTATATTATATTAAAGTTTATTTACACATTAATAATTTCCATAATAAAGTTTACTAAAAATGTTGGTATATATATATATATATATATATTTTAAATAATTTATAAATTAATTAATTTTTTAAATTTTAGTAATTTGAAATATACAATGAACTTGGTGTTTTGACGCTTATCAATGTATATTTAGTACTCATTTAGTTTATATTTTTGTGATAGTTTCTGGTAAATGGGATAATTACAATCTATACCCAAAATTATGCAATAAAAAAAAAAAAAAAAGCATTGAAATTTGTTAAAGAATACTTATGTAATGATGTAATGTTTGTTTGTTTTTTTTTTTTTTTTTCTTTTAAATAATTATGGGCATATGCATATTTTTTTAGCATAAAATTTTTAAAATTTTAACTTAACTATATCTATCATAATTCTCAAAGTTTGTATCTCAAAAAATGTTGATGACAACTAAAATTAATTTAGAATAAATTAATTTCTAATTAAATTTGATTTGGAATTCATAGATATAAAAATTTATTAATTATTAATTAAAATTATTTCTTAAAAAACCTTGATTAGATTATTTATTTTCTTTTAAAATTCTAAAATTAAAATTATTTTGAAAAAAAATTGATTCCACTTAATCTCATCCTTAAACCATACATTCAATCAACTCACTTTTAAACCATATATTCACTCACAATCATTCCACATTCTAAGTTAAAGGTCACTTCCTTTTTTATAATTCCACATAATCTTATTCAACTCATTCTTAAACTATAAATTTAATCACAATCATTTAACATTCTAAGTTAAAATTTACCTGACCTAAATCCCAAGGCCTTGTGTGGGAGGTTAAGTCAATTTACGATGAAGACTGTTTACCCATAATTAATAATGCATAGTAAATTTTAATATTAGGGGTTGATTTCTAAACTCTGGTAATAATTTCCCTTAAATATATATATATAAGGCTAAGATTATATATATTGTTAGCATTTCATGGACATTACAGTGACTCGATGTAGTGTTTAATAAAGCCAGTTAACTTTTATGACTTAAAAAATCGTTATTTGGGTCTTGGATGTTGTTCATAATAATAAATCCCTGGATCCGAGGTGCAAATATATATGATCTAGGTTGAGGTAACTTTTATAGCTATATAGTGCATTTTGTATGTAGGCACAGTAACTAATTATAGAGTTTTTATAGAGACACCTCATGAGACTTAAAAAACTGATTGGATTTTGTTGGATTGAACTAACGATTTTTAGAGTTGTGTGAGATTAAAAAAATTAATTTTTAGCTTGAAAGTTAAGACAAAAGAGTAAAGGGCATGTTAGTTTTAGGAGATATCATTAGACTATTGATCATTTTGTTACTCTTAAAATGATTGTCTAGAAATTTCACAATAGTAAATTTGATCTCTTTTGTTGTTTTGTGGACTTTGAAACTTTTTGGCCATTGTTCCTTGAGATAAACTTTGAGAAAACTTAAATAGATCATGGTCTCTCATGACTCAAATGGGCACCCAGATATTGATATGTGAATATTTCTAAATTCTTCCCCTAAAATTTTTTGAGATGCCGACAATGGGCAGCTGAGAGTATGCTGTTGAGATGGATATATCGAATTGGCTTCTTACAACAACATGAAGAAATCTCTGTTGACAGTTGTTTCTGTGGGAAGGTTGAAAAGGATTATAAGGACAGGTATTGAATCCATAATATCAGGGCTAAACGCTATTTCTGTGGGAAGGTTGAAAAGGATTACAAGGACAGGTATTGAATCGATAATATCAGGGCTAAATACAGACAGGTGCGCAGAACCTTTTCGAAATGAGTCTGTCCAAGTACAGGAATTTCGACATTGCAAATTCAAAAGGCATGGTTTGTATTGCACGTGGAAGAGTATGGAGAGTTTTCGAGTTGAACAAGTATATACAACTTTTTATGATACCATATGAAAGGCACACTCTATGCTCTCCATTAAAAATAGACCTGTTGTAAAATTTTATTTATATCGGGAAGTAGAACGTTTTTTTAAGATCTATTGCAAATTAGATGGACAATTGAAAAAACGATTTTCCCTCCGCCATTCCAACTTTGACTTATATACTACTACTATTGACTTAAAATATTTTGTCCCAAAAAAACACTTTTTATTTGAGTTAATTTTCATTAAATTTTAATATCAATGGAATACAATATTAATTGAATTGTCGTTTGGTTGAAAAATATTTTAAAATAAACTTTATATTTAAGATAAAAATATGATAAAAATATTTTAAAATAAACTTTATATTTAAGATAAAAATATGATAAAATTATTTTAAAACAAAAAATTAGATTTAACATAAAAATATTTTAAGACAAATATTTTAAAACAAAATTTTATATTTAATATAAAATTATTTTAAGACAAAATTTTATATTTAAGATAAAAACAATTTGAGTTAATTTTCATTAAAATGTAATATCAATTGAATTGTTGCTTGACATAAAAATATTTTAAAACAAAATTTTATATTTAAAATAAAAATGGGACAAAAATATTTTAATACAAAAAATTATATTTAACACAAAAATAATTTAAGACAAACATTTTAAAACAAAACTTTATATTTAAGACAAAAACACTTTGAAGAAAAACCTTTATATTTAAGATAAAAAAAAATTTAGACAAAAATATTTTAATACAAAACACTATATTTAAGAAAATGACAACGAAGACAAAACTTATTTAAGACATTTACAATTAAGACAAAACCATATCAATTTAAGACAATATTATCTAACACTTGCACAATTGACTAGATAGTCACCATGCATGACTCGATAGTCACCCTGCATGCTACTACTATCTCGCCCTTATATGGAGGTCGTTAGCATGAATCGATAATCACCCTGCATGCTACAACTATCTCGCCCTTATATGGAGGTTGTTATTTCATTTACAGGTTATCTTATATAAAGACAATGATTTGTTGGGTCTTCATTTTGTGGGGATAGCGGACTCTCAAGAACTCAATAGCATTTCTGGCAAATCAATTCCTCGTCTATCCCTTTATCACTGCATTCGGGAACAAATATTTCATGAGTGGATAAAGGATAATTATATTTTTTATCTTTGAAAATAGATATTCAAACCACATAAAATTTAATCATATCAATCTCTTTCTTTTATATTATATTTTCTCTTTTTTCATTAATTTTTTTAATTAAATACAAAATTAGAATATGCTTATTATATTAATTTTTGAATTATTATAAAATTAAAATATAACATTTTTTTTTGTAAGTTCAGCACATCTTTTCTATTTTCCACCAACATTGTTGTGGTGCTACATAAGGCAAATTTCTTGAATGTCTCTGGTTAATTAAGTTAGGATGGAGGCAGCGTTTCGGTCCCCTCCAATTTTCTGAATGTTGATAATTTCCTTAGCCAGTACACATTTTAGTGTCCAATAGGTATGAATAGACTACTATAATAATGAGAGCCTACTCATCATGTTCCCACTGTCCTTTAGAAATTCAATTGCTTCCTCTTCAATTTCTCCTTCATCCTTGGTGTTGCAGTCACGCTCCTAACCTGAGATAAGTGCTTTGACTTGAGGTGTAATGCCTATGGAATAGGCATCAAAAACGTTTTCCACTATCTCTTTACCTAACTTCCTTCCCCTCTTACTGGGGCCCACTTTGGACTTACTTTATTTCTATTTTCCTTCATTCTTAGCATCCTTTTTTGTTGTTTTTCTTTTAACCATGTTGTCCTGCAGTACAAACCATTGGATTGATTGACTGTGTCAGGGAAATTTCGTGACCAGTGCTAAAGAAACACCTATATGGCAATTAACGATACATGTATATTACAACATAATTTCAATAATTGGTTTAGTGAAACAATAGTTAGAGAAATCTAGACTGTCATGAGTAACGTCCTTGTAATTAGCAAGCCCATACATGTCACCATTCCATCTTCCCAGCGACCAACCATTTATAAGGGTGGCAATCAGAAATTTATTTTCCTGTCCTGCTGCATATTAAGAGGCTAAGGGCAGAGGCTCCCCTGATGAGAAGTGAATTCCCTCGGAACCCAAAACTTGCCCCACGACAGAAGATGAAAAAGAAAACGAAGCAACCAGAACTTCTACAAAGTAGGACAAAGACCCCTTAAAACAGGAATGAACCGCATAGAAACAGGAATGAGCCCCGTGGAAGGAGGAATAGGGATGAACCCCCTTGAAACAAGCATGAAACCTCTAGAAACAGAAATGTAACCGCAAAGCCCCGATGAAAAGAAGGTTGGAAAACCCTCATGACCCCACAGAGTAGGATGAAAATCACAATAAATGGAGTCGAAGCCCCCCATATTATAAAAATACTGACTAGGTGAAACTCTAGATAACGTATTCAACTGAGTGCTATAGACAGAAGGCTCATTCAAGGTCATGCAATATATCTCATAAGATTGGCTAGTTTAACTATTAGGGTTGCGTACAGAGCAAATGGTCGAGTACATGGTACTGAGTTAGAGAAAGCAACACATGTAAAGTCCATATGGGACCAAGCCGAACAAAAGGTAAGACATGTAGAATTAGAGAACCAACAGAGCCCCTTAACTGCTACTAGCAGACATTCCAATGAAGCTTGCAAGCCCACAGTTCCCATGGAGATGAGAGTTGTAGAAAGGAATCGAAATTCCCAAAACAGAACCAGAATACAATTATAATAATATACCCAATTACCATTGCAAAACCTAGACGATAAGTAAAACCCCAAGAATATAATTGAGTTATCAAACACAGGAATATTAACGAAGATGAAGACATTGTATCCTTCTTCCTTCGCAACAGCAACCATGGTGAATAGTAATAGAACATACCAGGTGAAGGAGTACGAACACGTCATTCCAACCTGCTTCCGTGCGACAAATCTGTCTGCTCTATCCTCCACCATAAACTGTCGGGATGAATTGTAACCTTTTTCCTGAGCACCATTCATAACTCTCTTAACACGTCGACGATGTTTCCCACATCGCTCTTACATCGTGTGTTGGAAACCGCCGTCAATCGCGTCAGTCATTATGTAGCCCAAGTGGCAGTACTGACCCGTTTGTCTACGCACCCTTATGAAATTGTTGTGTGATACGTATGGTTTCGTGCCACCTGTCCTCTCCAATCTCCCAAAAATCTATCTTGACCGTTGTTTCTGTAGGAAGGTTGAAAAGGATTATAAGGAAGGTTGAAAAGGATTATAATGACAGGTATTGAATCCATAATATAAGGGCTAAATATAAACAGGTGCACAGAACCTTTTCCAAATGTTTCTGTTAAGTATACGAATTTCGACATTGCAAATTCAAGAGGCATGGTTTGTATTGCGCGTGAAAGAGTATGGAGAGTTTTCGAGTTGAAGAAGTATATACAACTTTTTATGATGCCATATGAAAGCCACACTCTATGGTCTCCAGTAAAAATAGACTTCTTGTTGTATAATGTTATTTATACCCGGAAGTAGAACGTTTCTTTAAAATCTATTGCAAATTAGATGGACAATGGAAAGAACGATTTTCCAACCGCCGTTCCGAGTTTGAGTTATACACTACTAATATTAACTTGAAATATTTTGTCTTAAAAAGTTCGATCTAAAAATATTTTAAAATAAAACTTTATATTTAAGATAAAGATATGAAAAAAATATTTTATATTTAAAATAAAATAGTTTAAGACAAATATTTTAAAACAAAAATTTATGTTTAAGATAAAAATAGTTTAAAACAAAACATTATACTCAAGATAAAAACAATTTGAGTTAATTTTCATTAAAATTTAATATCAATTAAATTGTTGTTTGGCACAAAAAAAATTTAAAACAAACTTTCTATTTAAGATAAAAGTGGGACAAAAGTATTTTAAAACAAAAAACTATTTTTAAGACAAAAATAGTTTAAGACAAACATTTTAAAACAAACTTTATATTTAAAATAAAACTTTATATTTAAGACAAAAACACTTTGAAGACAAAACTTTCTATTTAAGATAAAAACAATTTGAGACAAAAATATTTTAAGACAAAACACTATATTTTAAGACAATGACAATTAAGACAAAAATCATTTAAGACACTTACAATTAAGACAAAACCATAACAATTTAAGACAATATCATCTAACACTTCCACAATTGACTCGATAGTCACCTTGCATGACTCATTAGTCACCCTGCATGCTACGACTATCTCGCCCTTGTATGGAGGTCATTATTTCATTTACAGGTTATCTTATATAAAGACAATGATTTGTTGGGTCTTCATTTTGTGGGGATAGCAGACTCCCAAGAACTCAACAACTTTTCTCGCAAGATTTCCGGCAAATCATTTCCTCTTATATCCCTTTATCGTTGCATTCGGGAACAAAGATTTCATGAGTGGATAAAGGATAATTATATTTTTTATTTTTGAAAATAGATATTCAAACCACATAAAATTTAATCATATCAATTTCTTTCTTTTATATTATATTTTCCCTTTTTCATTTATCTTTTTAATTAAATATAAAATTAGAATATGCTAATTATATTAATTTTTAAATTATTATAAAATTAAAATTTAACATTCTTTTGTAAGTTTAGAAGATCCTTTCTATTTTCCACTTATCGAAAAGGAGAAAAGCACGTTACAGATAAAAATATTGCATGGCTGCAACCTGTCCACAGAAACTAGGTCTTTTGACCACCTTGAAGAGTTATAGGCCAACCAATACTGAAAAAATTTAAACCGAATATTGTCTGATATGTCCTTTTTACTGTCTCTTACATAAAATAACTTTAGAAAGTCAATGCTACCCAAAATAGTCATGTCCAAAAAGGTAAGGAACTCAATCATCAGAAGACTCAATTGGTGCATGGTCCTTAACACTAAAACCGGGCATATCTACTTCATGCATGCTTTTCAATTATTGATCTATGCAACCCACGCGAATATTGTTGTGGTTCTGCATAAGGAAAATTTCTTGAATGTCTCTCCTTATCTAAGTTAGGATGGAGGCAGCTTTTCGGTCCCCTCCAATTTCCTGAATGTTGATAATTGCCTTAGCCAGTACACATTTTAGTGTCCAATACGTATGAATAGACTGCTATAATAATGAGAGCCTACTCCTCATGTTTCCATGGTCCTTTAGAAATTCCATTGCTTCCTCTTGAATTTCTCCTTCATCCTTGGTGTTGTAGTCATGCTCCCAACCTAAGATAAGTGCTTTGACTTGAGGTGGAATGCCTGTGGAATAGACATCAAAAAGGTTTTCCACTATCTCTTTACCTGACTTTCTTCCCCTCTTACTGGGGCCCACTTTGGACTTAATTTATTTATGTTTTCCTTTATTCTTGGAATCCTTTTTTGTTTTTTGGCCTTTAACCATGTTGTATTATAGTACAGACCGTTGGATTGATTGGCAGTGTCAGGGGTAGTATGTGACCAGTGCTAAAGAAACACATCTATAGAAATCAACAATAACTGTATATTACAACATAATTTTAATAATTGCATTAGTGAAACAATAGTTAGAGAGATCCAGACTGTTAGGATTAACATCCTCATAATTAGCACGCCCATACATGTCATCATTCCATCTTCCCATCGACCAACCATTTATAAGGGTGGCAATAAGAAATTGATTTTCTTGCCGCGACAGAAACTGTATAACAAGAATGTTTTCATTCTCCTACAACATATTAACAGGCTAAGGGTAGAGACTCCCCTGACGAGAAGTGAATTCCCCTAGAACCCAAACCTTGCCCCACAATAGAAGATCAAAAAGCAAACGAAGCAACCGAAACTTCTGCAATGTAGGAAAAAGAGCCCTTAAAACAGGAATGAACCACATAGAAACAGGAATGAGCCCCCTAGAAGCAGGAATAGGATGAACCCTCTTGAAACAAGAATGAAACCTCTAGAAACAGAAATGTAACCCCAAATCCCCAGCGAAAAAAAGGTCAGAAAACCCTTAAGAGAGTAGGATGAAAATCACAATAAATGGAGTCGAAGCCCCCCATATTATAAAAATACTGGCTGGATGAAACTATAGATAACATATTCAACTGAGCGCTATAGACAGAAGGGTCATTCAAGCTCATGCAGTATATTTCATAAGCTTGGCTAATCCAATTGTTAGGGTTGCATACATAGCAAACGGTCAAGTTCATGGTACATGAGTTAGAGAATGCAAGACATGCAAAGTCCATATGGGATGAAGATGAACAAAAGGTAAGACATGTCGAATTGGAGAACCAACAGAGCCCTTTAACTACTACTAGCAGACATCCCAATGAAGCTTGCAAGCCCATAGTGCCCATGGAGATGAGGATTGTAGAAAAGAACCAAAATCCCCAAAATAGAACCAGAATACAATTATAATAATATACCCAATTACCATTGTAAAACCCCGATGATAAGTAAAACCCTAAGAATATAATTGAGTTATCAAACACATGAATATTAATGAAGATGAAGACATTATATCCTTCTTCCTTCATAGCAACAACCATGCTAAATAGTAATAGAACATACCAGGTGAAGGAGTGCAAACCTGTCATTCCAGCATGCTCTCGTGCGACAGCTCTGTCTGCTCTATCCTCCACCATAAACTATCAGGATGAATTACAACCTTTCTCCTTAGCACCATTCATAACTCCCTTAACATGTCGACGATGTTTCCCATACCGCTATTACATCGTGACTTGGAAACCATCGTCAATCGTTCTAGTCATTATGTAGCGTAGGTGGTATTACCGACCCATTTTTCTGCACACCCTTATGAAGTTGTTGTGTGGTACGTATGGTCTCGTGCCACCTGTAGTCTCTAATCTCCCACTTGACACCCCAATCATGGACCCCGATTAAGGATCCCGAGGATCCTCATTATTTCGATCCACAATTTACCGTAGATATTGTAGTTCCTCCTCTTAAACCATTTGAGCCCAATTAATGTCCAGATGTCACCGTTCGTGAGTGAAGCCCCAATTCGCCATGTAGTCAAAAGCTTCATTCCTCGCTCTGCGAACATGCGACAGAATAAGCTAGCCAATGCTTGGGAGGATTGAACTGATATCCTGGATTAGGTAAGTTGTTCTCCAACTCTGACTAGTTTTCTCCCAGCCTGTCCCCTGCTGCATCTTCTGCAGAACCCTAGTTACCATGGTCGAGTCCCCTTCCACATTGATTCTATGATACTGTTCTCTCGCCGCTATCATCGGGCCTTGTTTTACTGCAAAAATTTAAGCTTCATTCTTCGTGGACAAAACCAGGTCCATCACATATATTCTTATTACTAAACCCTGCGAATCATGAAATATTCCTCATGCTCCCACTTGTCTTGGCTTACCTTTAGAGGGTTTTTCATAGTTAAGCTTCATAAACCCCTAAGGAGGAGCCTTGTATTTGTCTTGTGGTTGTCTCTCCAATGGTTTTTGTTTCCATGATGTCAAGCCTAGAATTTGGGGTTTCACGTTAACCATATCTAAAATTCTAACCTCATTCCCACTTACTTTCCAATGGCCCTCATGCCATTTCTCACCAAGGACAGTTTCTCTGATGTTATCCGGTATCAATTTCCATATCTCTTCATGTGGCTTAGTCTCATCTCTCGATATGATATGGTTTCTTTCTTTCTAGATGGCCTATATGAGAAACCCCATAGAGAGTCTCCACGCTATGTTAAGGGAAACCCTTTTGTACCCTTCTTTCCTCCATATTTCAATAGTATGCCTAATTCTCCTACTATCCCGATCCATTTTTTGAAAGAGGGAGGTGATTTTTTCCACAGGGTCGCAACTACAGAAAAATTATTCAACAAGTGTTAAATAGTTTATTCATTATTCTTACACAGTGTGCATACCAATGGACCATACATCCCTTTCTTCTACATTTGATCCCAGGTAATAACTTTCCATGACTAACTAGTCATAAAAATTATTCAATTTTCGGTCAATGTTGTGGTTACCATATTTTTTTCCAAAAGGGAACATCTATGCTGTGTAAATTTTTTTATTTTATGAGATAACATTATTGTATAGTTAACATGCCCTTAGTGCAGTATCTCCATCTCAAGATATCCTCTCTTTTTGTTGTAGTTAATTTTCTGGTTTCAAGTTATTTTTCATAGTTCTTCCACTGGTGAGTTTCTAGAGCATTCTGCCATTGATCCTTTAACTTCCATTTCCTCCATTGAAGCTCTATCTCCTCATTCCAAAAAATTTCTACTGACATAGTGTTCGAGCTATTGGTGAATAGAAAATTTACCCCTAAATCAATTCAACTGAAACTTTTTTCCCTTTTCTACCATGAATTCTCCCAACAACAGGCTATGTTACCTCCTATGATTTCCCAGAAACTGTGTTCACGAATAAGATCTTTGTTTAAGGCTACCAAGTTCCATATATTAGATCCTTTGAGAGTTATTTTCAATTTTAATTTCCCTACAGTTGTGACATGAATATCATATTTCCTTTCCGAGATTATTTTCCATAGATCCCCCCCTGTAACCATCTCCACCATAGTTTGGCTCCCATCACCTGTTTCAACAAGTATGGATCTCTTAGCCCCATGCCTCCTATCTTCTTTTTTTTCATAAGCTTATCCCATGAAAGGAGGGCCCATTTATGGGCTTGTTCGTAACCCTACTAAGGAAATTTCTTAAACATCTTAACCATATCATTATAGCTTGTTTTATGCATTTCCAGTCCCAAGAGCTAATATATTGGAATGGACTGTAAGACTGCTCTCAACAGGACAACCCGACTCAGAGCATTAAGCACCCTGAATGCCCAATTTTCAAGCTTGGCCTGTATGCAGCTAAGGAGATCCTTCCATCCCGAAACTCGAAGAGAATTTAGACTCAAGGGGATTCCTAAGTATTTCATAGGCAAATATCCTATGTTGAAACCAAAGGTACGCGAAAGAAAGAATTGGGATAGTAAATCAGTATTAAAACCTACACATTTTATTTTTCATTATTGATAATGGTCCCAGAGGATTCAGTGAAGTTTTTAAAAATTGATAGGATAACCTTTGATTCTTTCAAAGTAGCTTGACAAAAAATTATGAGGTCATCTACGAACTGTTGGTGGGAGAGTTTTAAACCTTCTCCGCAAAGATTAAGACCCTTCAGCTATGCTTCATTAATATTACTTCTGATAAGGTGACATAGGCCTTTAGTTTCAATGATAAAGAGGAACGGGGAGAGTGGATCCCCTTATCTTAGCTCCTGGGTAGCATTAAATGTAGTGGAGGTAACTCCATTAAGAAGAATGGAATAGTTAGGAGATGAAATAAAATAATTATCCAATAGATCCATCTTACATCAAAGCCAAAATCTTGGAGAATATATTTAAGATAATTCTAGCTAAGGCAATCATATTATTTTGATAAATCAAGCTTAATCAACATACCTTTAGCTTTAAGGGTAAGAAGAGAGTGTATAGCTTCGTACGCCATGATTGTGCTATCCAAAATTTGTGTGCCTTTCACAAAGGTCGTCTTCTTAGGAGAAATTAGGGTCGGGAGGATAGGTTTCAAATGAGTTATTATAATTGTAGATAATATATTGTATATTATATTTCATAAGAAAATAGGCCGAAAATTTGTTGGTACATCTAAGTTTTATTTTTTAGGAATTAAGGAAATGAGGGTAGAATTGAGTGTTGGATATACCTGTCATGAACAGTGGGATTCCTCAACCACTTCCTATATGTCCCTTCCCATGAAGGACGAAGCTTCCTAATACAATTGAGCCAAAAAGCCATCTAGACTAGGGTTTTTTTTGCAAGACCTTTGACAAATTCTTTGACTTCCTCAATTTTAATCTTTCTTAGAAGGGCCATATTCTGGTCTCGACTAACTATTGAGGGTATGTTTCATGTGATGCACTCAATTGCAACTGATATATGTTGAACAGGTTATATTATAATATGACTAAAATGATTGACTAACAGGGCTTCCATCTCACTATGTTGTGCTATTATATTTCCTCATGTGTCCTTTAGGGAAAAGATTTGGTTATTTTGTCTCCTGTGTATCATAGCCTTATGGAAGAAGTTTGTGTTTTTATCCCCTTCTCTTAGCCATTGGGTGAAGGATTTTTGTTTCCATTGTGTTTCTTCTTGTTTCCTGTGCTCTTCCAGTTTACTTAGGAGGTTTCCTTCTTCTATGTCCAGATTCTCTTCCTTTCCATTTAAGTTCATTTGTTGCTAAATTCATTTCATTTCTCCTTACAATCTTTCCTTGTCATGTTGAATGTTTCCAAACTCAATTTTGTTCCATTTTTTAATCTGTTGTTTTAGGTATTTTATACGAAGTTGAAATGAGTGCATCCTATTTTGGCCTTCACCTTCACTTGCTTCCCACCATCCTATAGATTTTTCAAGGAATTTTGGGTCTCGTAGACAAAAAGCTTCAAATCTAAATGGATGCTTTTTATTACATTCCTTCATGTAAATTTCCATACTTATCGGCCAATGATCCAAACCTTGGTCGAGAGGATGGTCACTTCATAGAATATATACATGCTAACCAGGGCTTCTGATGCTAGGAAAATGTCCAATATTGAGCCTAATTGGTGTAAATCCCCTCTTATATTATTCCTTGTGTACTTTCCATTCACTGTGAGAATGTCAACTAGCCTTAAGTCATTTATAAAATCTCTAAAGAGTTCCATTTCTGGCCTTTCTCTCCTTATGCCTCCTTTTTTCTCTGTCAAATTAGTGATCATGTTAAAATCACCTGCCAGTGACCACTACTTCTCATTATGCATATTACTTATTGTTATTATACTATTAAGGAACACCTTTTTTACTCCTGGAATATGCGGCCCATAGACATAGGATATTATGATTTTTTCCTTCACTCCAATTTGTCTAAATTGACCTGTTAGAATGTGCGGAAACCCGATCCATCCTTTTGCCATAATCTCAGCTAGGTTCCATAGAATTTTTATTCTCCTAGCACTGCCTTTTGAATCTATAGCCATTGCTTCAAAATGAGGTTTTGAATGTTTGAGGATTTTTTCTAATCTTTGACTTGAAATATTAGTTTCCTGAATCAACATCACCTATGGCTTCTATGTTATTAATCTTTCTTTTAAATACCTATGTTTTCCTTTACTATTTAAGCCTCTTATATTCCACGAGATCACTTTCATTGAAAAAATTTTAGTTGTTTGAATACCTTAGATAATGCTATTACCCTTCATAAGTTAACTAACATTTCTCCCACTATTTGTATCGATTCTTGTAGATTCTTTCTTCCCCTCTTTTTATCTCCTTTTTATTGGGTGCTAGGTTCCTGAGAGGGGGGAGGGGGTCTTATGAGAATTTTGGTTTTCTGGAATATCCATCTGTTTCTAAAATTTGGAGATCAAATATTTCTCAAATGTTTCCCTGTACAACTTCTTCTGATCGCCCGGGATATATCTATAATCAAGATTCTTCCATTCTTTCAGGAGTTTTTTTAGAAATAATTCCTCTGTACTTAACTCCTCCCTTCTCATCTCTACCTCCATTGGCGACTGCTCAGATGCTTTCCTGTAATATTCCTTTTTTGTTGATTCCTATGGTGCCTTTCTTTTAGCTCTCTGAGGTTTTTGAGTTACCATTCCTTGCCCTTCATCATTAGGTGGCTCTCCTTCCTTCGAGTTTTCCTCAAGTTCCTTCAATATGTCATATTTGTTTTGCATACTCTTTTGTTTCATTGGGTTACTGATCTGGCTTTCATGCATCTTGTTGTTCTTATTTTTGCTCATAAAAGTCTTGAATCCGTCTTATTTTTCAGGTGACCCTCCTCCTCCTCCTTCTGATTTCCGCCCTTCCAAATGTTAGGGATTATTCAGAGGAAAAGCTTTATAAATATGCCCATATTCATGGCAATAGAACGAAATATTTCATAATCAAGAAGTTGGTGCCAGATTTTCCCCTCATATTCAAGTTCTATTGATTATGGTAGTGGCTAAGATATATTCATATATACGCATACACGAGAATAGTAAGTATACTGACCTTGATAGGTTGTTTCAGCTATTTTTCCAAAGCTACCAAGAGACCAATTCCTTCCAAGATTTCGAGGTCGCAAAGTCCACTGAGAGTGCAAATAGTAATACTGAGACTTAATTGAGTTACATTCTGTGAGTTTTTTTTTTTTTGTAAATATGTGAAAAAAATAAATTGCTTTCACTAAAAATTCAATATAAATTTGCAGGAAATTAGATAAAATATAATGATAATATATATATATATATATATATATATATATATATATATATATATATATATATATATATATATATATATATATATATATATATTCATAAAGAATATATACATTTTAAACTTTCCTTTTTCTTTCTAAATGAAAAGTAAAATTTTTTATTATGGCATATGTCTTATAATTAGATCTCAATTTTTTTTTTTTGCTATTTAATTATTTCTTAGACAATATTTTAGTATTTTTTTTTTTTAATTTTTTTATTGTAAAAAAACTTTATAGTACTATTGTAAAAAAAATATGTCTTCCCCAATCATACTGATGTATCTATGTATCTGTACACGTTGATGAAAGTGGAGTAAAAGGGAGAAAAAAAATTGAAATGTCCTACCAAGCTTACAATATATATATATATATATATATATATATATATATATATATATATATATATATATAGAAAATACAATTTAGTATTTTTTTAATCCTAATTTATTGCTAGATATTAATATTTTGGTAAATATTTTCATATGGTAATTAGAAAACCATGAATGCATTATTAATAAATCAATTAATATTACTAATTGATATCATTTCAAATTAGGGAATAATTACTATGTGATTTATCTTCATCACTTAATAGAGATATATAAAAATAGATTATGAAGGAGGTTGAAAGATTACCTCTAGCATAAACTTTATTTTAATAAAAAAACTCATTTTCATGCCCCTATAGTCACCCACATCGGAGGCTAACTTAGTGCACTGAGATGGCCCGTCACTATAGGTTTGTGGTGCATCGTGACTCGATCTGAAACTACGAGATTCCATACCACTGCTCACCTTTTATATTCCATGATTATTAAAATTCATAAGTTTAACACTTATTTAAGTGTGTAGATGATCATTCCATACAATTATGCCTTAACATAACCAATATGTAAATGATATTAATGAAACTAATCTTATAGAATCAACAACCCAACTAGCCTAATAGTTTTCAAATATTCAAATGTGTTACAACCAAGTGAACTCTAGTCTCATATAACAATTTAAAAATTAGAGGAGCACATCATAATTCATACAAACATATCCCCAAATTTCCTATTTGATTTACTACCATGGATCATAACTTCATCATAGATCAAAATTTTTTCTCTTGATAAAAATAGTAAGTACTCTTGTATGCATGCAATGTATGAAGAGTTAAGTTAAGTGAAGGAAAGCAAGTTAAGTTTAATATTATAAGTCAAGTGAGTCAGAGATAAAAGTTGAATGCCTTGTCAAGAAGAGCTAAGTTAAGGAAAATAAAAATGTTGATTTATGTTAAAGTGAAGTTAGAAAAGTTTAGTTAAAGGATCAAGTCATATTTTGCATGATGAAAAGAAAGTTAGAGTTTGCATGACTCCATATTTAGAAAGTTTAGTGCTTATATACTCATGGTTGGGTCATTTGTAATTTGAAGTTAGAACAGAGAATAATTAATGAATATAAATTCTTTATTCAAGCAAAATCTTGTCTATTTATTTGTCTTGTGTTTGCATGTTCATCTCTCCCTCTAAATAACAAGTGGTATTAGAGCAAGGTTTAGCAAGGTTTCAAAGAACCAAAGGAGTTAATAATTTCATGAGCTAGTTCCACTAAGACCCTTGGCTATTGTGAGTAGCCCAAAAATTGAAGTTGCATCCATTAGTCCATAAGTAGAAACTATTTCTCGTTGAGAGTTTGTAAACCAAACTACTAAAGTATTAGGGTTAGTAGACTAAAAAGCCACCATCATATCAGGAGGAAAGAGCCATTACCATTGACCTAAGAAGGAGTCTCCACGATAAGGTGTAGCCATGAGCCTTCATAAGAAACTTCGTAGAAGAGCATAGCAAATTTGCTAGTAGTTTTTGGGAGCCACCATTTAAGTGAAGTTAAAATGTTTAGTTTTAAAGATAATAAAGTTTATGTGATGCTCATTTTTAGAAGGCTGACACAATATAGAAAGAATAAATAAGAAAAAAGAAAGAAGACAATCATGGGCCACAAAGAAAGATTGAAGAAAAAAGAGGAAAGAAATTGAAAGGAAGAGCCAAATTATTTCGAAGAGCTCATATAGGTTCTTGCTACAATTGGGGCATCTAAAAGAAAAGTATATGAAGAAGAACAATTCAAGGATGAATAGATCATGATAGATCTTATAACACTTACAAAATTTATTGGTATAAATATTATTTTTTGAGAACTGTTAAAATGAAAACTTTTCTTCGATGTAAAGAGTTTCTTGAGTATCATTCTAATAACCCATATGTTGAAGTATGAGATTCCATGGTATCAAATCTTATAAAACATGTGTTGTAGTGTGTTTGGTGCATGTATGTATGAAATCACACCAGCTTAAGGGGTGTGGTTTACCCCGTTAAACTATTGGTACCAGGTAGAAAGAAGTGAAGTCCATAAGCATACTATATAGAGGAAAAAGCATGCAAATGTAAAATAAATTAAACTAAAACTAAAAAAAAATAAACAGAATCTCTTGAAAAGAGTCAAACGACAATAATAACACAAACGGTGGCTCTAGGCCCCTCTTATTAAGTGTTTGGTATGAATAAGAGTAAAAATTTACCCTCTTTCCAAAGGGCCCCTAGACAATGGTTCCAGGTCCTGATACAAGGATGCTTTTATCCCAAGCTTGCCTCGATGTAGTATTCCTCTCTCTCTACTATGTTAGACTGAAATTGTTGGATGTCAAAAAATCAAGTCCCCTATATCTTCAACTCCAGGTCACACACTGCTGGTATTGCTTGGGAAAGTCTGGCCATCATAACAATGTGATCATCCATTCTTCATCTCATGGTGGATTTATATAGGGGATTTCAAATCCTCCTTCCCTCCCTTGGTAGATTGTGGATGGTGACCCAAGGGAGGGATATGATGGCTTTGTGTGCTCCAAATATTCCATTGTGTGCTTACATAGTGTCTAAGGAGGCACTGGTGGTTGTTCGTAGGTGACTTCAAGTAAGGAGTAACTTGTCCTTTTCTTTGTGTGGTCTTGAATAGTGACATTTGCCACTCTCAATGTTACACAACAATTTGTCACCGTCCCTACAATTCCCCGTCCCACACATTGGAGGGATTATTCCGTGACCTGTGAGCAGTGACATGATCTAAAAACACCTTCATGGGATTCCCCTAGACATGGATTTTCATTCCCTTGAAGACATCTCCTTGTGAAAAACCTTAAAAATAGCCTTTTCATCATTAGCGCGACTAGCTAGTTTTATACCCGTGCCAATGGGGGAAATCCTTCAAAGAGGGCATGCCAATTGGCGCTCTGTCCCAGAGTCGCACTCGCGCCTGGCTTAATAAAGGGTGTTTTAAAAAATAAATGGCGAAATATTCACTCCAACCAATTCTTGAACTGGTCTCCAAATTGAGTTGGGAGGTTGGCTCTGGATCTCCATGTAGAGGAAGTATTTTTCCACCTCTCATGGAAGCTTCCTTGAGGATAGGGCCAATCCCATGATTATAGGGATCCCAACTCCCCTTCCTCCATCTATATAAGCTTGCATCTTTCCCTTTGCAAGCTAGTCTCTGAGAGCCTTCATAACCTAAAGAATGCTGCAATAGTCCTCATAGAGCCAACTCAATAGCAAGGATATTGACCATCGAAGAGAGAGGCTTGTCCCTATTCCCAACAAGCTTTACCAAGACATATTCCGCTGACGACCTGCCAAAGGAGGATTTCAGTATCAGAGCTAAGTTGCATCATCCTTTGTTTCATTAATATAAGCGACTAAGACTATAGTTCCACTTGTATTGTTCATACTTCTTTATGAGTTGTGTCCTCTCTGACTGACACATAATTGCAATTATATGGTTTTACATTTGTATGTTCGTCATGTTTCTTGTATGTGCAGGTGTTCGATCACATCGAGTGGTAGAATTGTGACCTGTCGGAGCAAGGGATTGAGAGCACTATCCTCTCTTCAACGACAACAACATTGGACCTGAGGTAAGCCTCATATCGCACTTTTGTTTTTGCAATTAGGAGCTTGCGTTGTAGCGTGATTTGATTGTTGCTAGACCCAGTCTGGGCTAGTAGGGATCGCCTCTGTCCGCAGAGGGGATTTACCTCTACAAAAAATTGGCGACTCCGCTGGGGAGTTAGCTTGTTGTTTGCTTTATAAAATACAGACGGAGCCTGAAGTTAGCCAGATAGCCTTCGAAAATGCTCTTGCTCTGCATTAGCGAAAGTAGATCAATGCTGATTTAGTCAATCTCCCATCTAGTTTATGAACTTAACACTTGGAGCATTGTCTTGTCTTTCGATCAATTCTTGACTTTGCTTGCTTGATCAGCTCTTTTGGTTGGCTCTTTTAGTGTCTTTGGCTTTTGGTTTAAACTCCAACATCACTAGTCTGCTTCTTGGATTGCTTATTTTTTATTTTTTCACAGAAAACTTGAATGGTGCGCTTATTAGCATGACAGTCGTGCCGATTGGCGCTAGTTGCCAATTTACTACTCGCGCCAATCCCATTATGGCACTAGTTTCAGCCTAACAGTCGTGCCAGTGCTGTGAAGTGCTAGGGTTTGCTTCGTTTTGAGCTTTCTAAGTTTGATCTGTGATTTTGGTTTCATTTCTTAAACTGCCTGAGTGTTTTGGAGCCTTGTTTGACTAACTGCAACCTTCATCCTTTGGTTGTTTGCCCTTTTCTATCGATTTTACATTCTAGCCCTAGGGCATCTAGGTGCTATTGTGCGTCGAGCCTCCCTTGGGAGTTTTTGGTTTCTATCTGTTCAGTCAACTTTGTGATTGCTTCTCTACATTCATTTGGTGGTTGTTTATCGCTTTAGTGCGTTATTTGAGTGATTGTCTTCTTCTTCATTCGAATTCCACTTTGTCTCGTTTTGGGCCTAGATTACATGGTTCATTTGAGTCTTCGGGATCTCTTTTCATTTGAGGGATTTTTTGTCGATTTGAGGTATGATTGTGTGTTTGCATTGAGTGAAATTTGAGTGTTTTTCTCTTTTGCTATCACTTCCTCAAATTTCTTGTCTCATTAGTTTTCATTTTGTTTAGTTCATTTTTCTCTTAAACATTGAAAATACAAAAAATCTCTTTTGTTTTGGATTAGTTAGTGTGAATTAAATATTTTCAGTGTTATTAGCGATTAGTAACTTTGAAAGAAAAGCTTTTAGTTTCCATTAGCTGCATTACAGATGTCATTGGTTGTTGTCTGATCATTTTGTTGTTGTGTGAAAATATCTTAACTCTCTCGTAATTAGCTTTCATCGAATGAAATGATATACTGTGGCATGTAATGTGCATTTAGGCAATTTTGAGACATAACACTCGCTAGGGCCTGACAAATGAAACGTAATTGAAGATAAACATTAAAATTCATTCAATTTACATTAAGGAAGCATTGAAACATTAACAAAATATTTAGAGGTCTAGGCTAGAGATGTGTTCCAGCGTCTTTAAACCTAGTAGCTGTCATTCGCCTCTTGGCTTTAGAAAGCACTAGTACGGACTTGTGCTCCCCATACTGTTGCATATATAAAGGGAGACCCCACTAGGTTTCTATCCTTTATCCATAGGAAGCCGAGTCTGCCGCCTTATACCCGTGATATACCGAACACAGCATTCGGGGATATTGCCTGCACGTACGTCAATTCCTTGGTTGATTTCTCCTTCATTTTTGAAACCAAGGTGTATATTGCAGTTCACAGTTATTTGATACACCCTTTGCCTAGTATTCCTGAGCAGTCATTTTGATCATCAAGTGCTTGTCCTTTCACACTTGTCTCAAAACTGAAAGAGATAGAGTCACCTTTAATCCGTTTCTCGACTCTTAAAACATGAAACGGTGAAGTTTCTAAGTTTCAATGTCGTAAAATAAATCACCCGCGATCACACGCCCTGTTAGATTTTTCTTGTTGGCCGTTTGATTGTGCCTTGATTATTTTTCAGCCTGTGTGTTTTGTTTGATCTTTTCCTTTCATCGTTACTGTCACAGTGGGAGAACCTTCGGTTTTGTCTACTGGTAGTCCATATACGAATGATTCATCAGAGGTCTCACAATCCTCTGCTAAACCACAACAGCCCATTGTCTCTGAGTTTCCTGATGGGGGACCGGTTCTATCTAAGCTTCCCTTTGGAGGACCAATTGAGTTCAATTGGCCTTTATCCAACGCCTAGTTTGGATTTGGAGTAGGGGAATATTTCCATCCTCTTACATCGGGTTTGCCTTTCATAGCTGCTGTTATTCCTCCTAGTCCTCACCGTCTTCTATCAGAACTAGCGGCAGGATCAGATATGGGTGAATCCAGCCATTCTCCTAGTGAGGAAATCCCCACATATGGTGAATATTACCAGCTATTCCCAGAAGTAACCCAGAATTTATTCCCAGAAGACAACCCCAAATCATCTGTTATGTCTTCGCCCGGTCCGTTGCTACCAGTAGGGTATAGATCTTTAGGTCAGATTATCGCCGCCGCTACCTCTATGGGGGTATCATCTCCCTCTACGAGGTTGGTTATTCCTTCACTGGGGATGTCTCCTAGGACACCTATTACGTCATCCCCTCAGGTCACTTCTGTACTCGTCAGGCCCACTGTCTGTGTGGCCGCATCTACACCTGCTGTTACCACTCAGTCCGTAAGGGTTGCATCGCTTCCCGAAGACGTCTATATAGCATCTGCTATGCTGGAGAAAATTTCTCCGGAGGAGTATTGATTGTCCCTACAACAATCGAACCCCGAGGTCGGACAATCCTCTCAAGATCCCAACCGCTCGTATTTTTCGCATTATGCACAGGATGGTACACCCATGTACGTTTTTCCATATCAATACGATGAGTACGAGAATCCTTTACATTTACTTGCTCCTGAGGCTCAACTTCATGCTCTGGGTTTTCCGTATAACCAGGCTGGGCAACCTTATAACCCACAAGTACAACCCTTACAAGGCCAAACTTTGCGCCAGCCTGGCTATCCTTATGACCCATGGGGATAGCCCTTACAAGGCTATCCTTCGGGCCAACAAAGGTTGCCTTACGGTCCACAAGGACAGTATTACAACCCTTTAGGTAAACTTGTGTAGCCTCTCCCTGGAGTCCAACCTGAGCAACCTCAAGGACTCACAGGTCAACCGGGGTACCAACCAGGGCCGGTACATGGTCCTGGGGGGCGAGTCCAACCTTCACAACCCATGAAACCTCAGTATCCTATTCTCCAAATGTTGCACATCAGCCATGATCATCTTATGGTCCTGTTGCAGGTCAAACCGGTTACCAGCCACCACCTGGCTCCATGCCACCACCAGGCCAACCGGCTCAGCCAGTACAACCCGGTGTTCCGCATTATCCAGGTAAACCTGCACAACCGGCACAGCTTGTTCACCCGGGTCAACCTGTTCAACCAGGGCAGCCCATTTAGCCAGGTCAGCCTGCTAATCCAGGCCAGCCTGCACATTTTATCAACCCTGCCCAATAACCAATTTATTCAATGCCGCAGCTGAATCAAATGGTGCACCCTAATTATCAGGCTCAGTAGGGTCCCACCTATCAGCAGCCCACTCAACCTCAAGGCGGTTACTATTCTTACGGTCAATACTGACCCAATTATAACCAGCCCCCAGGTTCCAATTATTACACTCAACAACCCGGCTACACCTATACCCAGCAGCCAAATCCATAGACTGCTCAAACGGGGCCGACATATAATCAGGGTCCATACTCTCGTTATCAAGCCCCGTACACTGGTTACTAGCAACAGAATCAGACTGGTTATACACCCTATACCCCCTACGGTCATAATCTTGCCGGACAGAACCTATGGGGGCAAGGATATTCTCAACCAACATGGAGTACAGGTACCGATCCTTATCGAGGGCCGGGCATGCCGTTCAATCTGCAGTTGTCATTCTTAGCTACCTTGGAATTACCGGATGTTACTAAATTAACCAATGATCGAATTCTTCACAATCCTTATTGGCCTCCGATTCCCACCAACGTATGCGACGACTGCCCAAAGTTTGACAGTAAGGCTGGAGAGGACCCCCAAGCTCATGTAATGGCTTATCATCTTTGGTGTTCGTCCAACTATTGGGTGGATGACTCAATTCATCTTTGCCTCTTCCAGCGCACTTTGACTGGTGCTGCTGCTAAGTGGTATATCTAATTATCCCGTGACATCTTTCAAGATTTCAATACGTTGGCCATGGCTTTTTTGACTCACTTCCAGTTACCAGTTCGTTACGAAGCCGAGACGCACTCCCTGACTTCTTTGAAGCAGGACAAAGCCACCCATATATCTGATCACATTCACGAGTGGCGAAATCATTGTAGACTGATCAATTTGATATACCTGATCAGCTACTAATTCATTGGTTCACCACCTCATTCGTCAACAAAATCGCTTAAGATATTACCATGGGAGCGTCTGTGACTGAAGAACAAGCCATAGCGCGTGCCCAGTATCTAGATCTAGTATACTCTCAGTCAGACACGCTTTATAATATTTTTACTGATGCTCCATGGTCGGGAACATCTAAAGCTCCACCTACCCCTGCGGTAGATGGTGTTATTGGTTCCGTATCTCAAAACTCTCGGAAATCTTTGAAAGGGAAGCAGAAGTCCAATTCATCCAATAATGCTGCTCTTCCTGCCCCCTCGAATTCTGGCAAAATTGTGGAGGTCAACACCATTCAGGCTAATCCTACGAAAAAGGCCTCTAAGGGAAAGAAGAAGGGCAAAGGAAAATCCAAACTCGATGCCTTGAAGCCAGAGTCTTCTAAACCTCATACTGATGACGGCTCTCAACGCAAACCGAAGTACCCCTGCCTTATCTGTGAAGGAGACCATTATACTAAATATTGTCCCCGACGATCTGAAATTAGTCAACTTTTGAAAGGCTCCAAAGGGACTCTGGCCATTCTTAAGGAACCGTTCCCATCTCAGCAGACCCAGATGGTTGAACAACCTTCACCATCTGTGCCATTTGGGTCCCAGGTATTTATGATGAATGGTGCTGCACCTGTTTCGATTGCTACGTGTTCGAAGGATTATACTGGATCGCGTCAGGCAGCTGGAAAGGAAATTGTGGATGGCCCACCTCCCCCACCTGCCTTTGGTCATTTTGAAATTGAGAAGCCTAGCGTTGAACCTGTTGTGAGGCCACCTTCTAAAGGTGTTCTGTGAAGGTCTTCCTACAATCCTAATGCCCATGCCGCTCAGCGCTACAGTATTGTTGAGGATTTGGCACAGGCGCCTTCTGCTATGTCTGCATTGGAATTTCTTCAGAGCTGCCCATCACAACGAAAGGCTTTGTTATCTACCATCGGTGGAATCAATCCCGCCGATTCTAGCCTTCTCACCTTCAACCTTGAAAACTTTACCCCCCGACTTCCGCATCAAATTGCTCTTGTCATACAAGTCAGGATCAACGGCCTCAACATCCATAGGGCCATTGTGGATGAAGGTGCTTCCACCTATGTCATGTTGTCCGCTTGCTGGAAAGCCATTGGCTCTCCAGCTCTTTTGTCATCACCTAATGCCTTAGAAGCATTTGATGGTGGGGAATCTAAACCCCTGGGTGTTCTCGAGAGTTTTCCGATTACATTATAGGGGAAGACAATCAACGTAGAAGTAGATGTGGTTGACGCTAAAATTAACTACAATCTACTTCTCATCTGTAGTTGGACTCACACCATGATATGTGTGCCGTCCACCCTCTTCCGACTTCTTAAGTTCCCTCAAGAGGGAAAAATCGTTACTGTGGATCAGTTATCTTTCTTCACCTCATCCTCTGAGAACAACGTTGCTTACATGGATCAAATACCTAATCCCCTTGACAGTGTAGGACCCAGTCTCTTCAAAGACCTTGTCGTCATGGGTATTTTTCCCACACTGCCACCGCACACCGTTCAAGTTAATATGGTCTATAGGTCTGACGAACCATGGATCATCCCTTCACGTGAACAGGTGCTTCATTTTGAAGAAACGATGCCCTTAACTCCAGTAGATATTAATTACTGTGAAATTGTTGCCGCATCTGATCCTCCTCCACCTCAGCATGCTCCTTCGAGCATGGATTTAGATATCTATTATCAATCCCCCTGGCTCGGCGAGGCTGAATCGCCTGATACTCTTAAAGAGATTTTCCTTGCTGATGAAGCCATTGTTGATACAATGTCTCTTGAGGAGTTGCCTCGGAGTGATGGACATCATCGTTCCTCCTTTATGCCCAGCGTGGGGGCAATGTCTAATTGTCCAGAGCGTGATGGATCTGGTTATCCCCCTCCTGAGCCTCCTCCATTAAGCTCACCAGAGTACAGTTCCTCTTCTTGTGTCAAGCTCCTAAAACAATGAAACAAGCTGCTACAAGGAAAGTTCTTTTAAGTGTGTCAACCTTGTTAAAATAATGAAACACGAGCCCGTTCAATTCGAGTTTGTTATATTTAGATCAAATCTCTTATGTTTTCAACCTTCACTCCATTTTCTATGGACTGAAGCTTGCGCGGCATGTACCTCGAATTGAGACACCATGCTGGGGGCATGCCCATCTTCCTCATTTCAAGCATAGTTTGTGTTTTAAGCTTGCATAAAAATAAAACTCATTTCCAAGCATAGTTTGCATGTGTGTTTTCATGTGTGCTTTTAATCTTGCATAAAAATAAAATGTGTGATTAGATACATTTTGTGAACTTTTTCATTGGGTCGTTTGTTATGCAACTGATACATTAGATAACATTGTATTAGATATTTGCATGCATATAAAAAACATCATCAAATGTAAAAAAGATCCATCCAGAATTAGGTATGTATATATATATATGTCGAAATGTTTGCATAGTGTGCATCACATAAAATCAAAAAATATACATGTTCGTCTTAATACAGCTGGAGACGACATGTCTCTCAAAAAATATGCATGAAAAGCCCTATATGTCTAATCTGCATGGTGCTCGTGGTAACAAGTCACCGCACGCACTAATCATCTCAGTAGTTGGTGGAGGCAATTAGGCACCCCCACAGTGTGTCGCTGATATGCTAGCGGAACATCTACTAGCCGTGCATAATCCGGGATCCCCCAGGCAATGCCCTCCAAGTTCTGGATTAGTTCGCCTCCTTCGCTACCCTCAGCCTGAGGGTCATGTGCGATAGGGTTTCTCCGCGCAATGGGCGACTTGCCCGCGAGCCTCTCTGGGCCGACATCTACATACACATAAAGCTACTATTAGAACGGACATATATTAAAAAAAAAATCATAAATACATAAAAATAAAAAAGAGAGTAATACCCAGCTCCTCATCCCAGTCCTCCCCCTCCGGGAGTGGAAGATCGGGATCTCCAGTGAAATCTGTCCCAGCATAAGGCCAATCCTCAACCACGATCAGTTGACACCATAACCACCCAAAAAACTTGGGCCTCTAGGACATCTGCTGGCCCCCTCCTGATCTAGGCATTAGTGCTACCCAGCGAGCCATCCTCGGCTCTCTTGGTATCGGATCGGTGACTATCGCCCCTTGGCCTTGGAAAATCGGTAGTATTTCCAAAATGAACGACACTAGGAAGGAACCGTAGCCAAACTGCTTCAGTCTGGCTTTCTTACATTTTGTCAGTTGTCTTTTCATGTTGACTGTCACTGCGGTGGCCCAATCGTACAATGTAGGACTCATACACTCGGAGGCTAATAGAATTTGTGCCTTGGTTACCTCATGCGGTGCTTGCAACCCCGCAACCCGTGTAATGGTATGAAGCACTACTCTGAGTGCTAGGTCACAGATGGTGTGGATATCCACTTTCCCACTTTCTGAGCCCGTCTATGCCCCTGCGCACACTCTTGCCATTACTTGTTCCATATTCTCTCCAGAAGGTCTGATGCCTGTCATAACAAGCACTGGGCCTCTGCGCGATAGCCCGGTGATGAAATAGATGTTAGAAACCTCAATTTCCAACACTTGGTCCCGAAGTTTGAATACTTCCTCATTTTCGTCCCATATGCTGACCAAGTACTGTAGCAGCTCAGGTTGAGCTCATAAGCATGGAGTAAGGAAGATTTTTTTGAGTCCACAGTTCTTAAGTGCATTCATACAGGCTTCGTTTTCCATAGCCAGTTCATCTTCCTCCCCATGTTCCCTCTCCTTCAATTTGATAACCATTGTGTTTGTATATCTGCGTCAACACAATAAAAAATTCTTTATTAGACCTCTGGTACATTTGAAAATCCACATGGGTAGCTCACATTTTTAAAATTTTAAGTGGAAAATTGATTTGCGCCATTGGCGCGACTGTTTTCCTAAAAATCACACCAATTGGTGTGACCCCTTTGTGAAGAAATGTTTGTTGGCGCGGGTCCATGCCCGATACCCGTGCCAATGGAGCGAGCCCTAAAATTTTAAAGGGGTCCCTCCAGAAGTCTAATGCACAATGGAAACTCATAAAAAATGGATTAAAATCGAGCTTAAGGAAATTCCTTTTACCTGGAACAAACGAGGAGCTGAATGACGTCACGGATCAGTCACAATCACCGCCGCAAGTTTGCACACAAACAGACCACTGTTGCTCTCCAAGTAAGGTAAAAATTAAAAGTAAATTTGTTTTACCATTTAGAGCCTATTTATAACTTTTAAAGTCAAAAATTAAGTTTTAAATGTCATTTTTCTCAATATTTTGATATATTTCGTCGAAAAATGGATTTTACACTTGCTTTTATGTGTAGCGACATGTTTTTACGTGACTTGGACAGTGATACGAGTTGTATTTTATAATTTTTTGAACTCGGTAAAAACACAAAAAAGTCATTTTGGAGTCATCTTTCAGCTCTTTTCTGACTCTCTAAACATGAAAAGATTATTGAGTCCCTTGTCGTTTCGTTCTCGTTAAAGTGGTTACGAAATGACATCTACCCAGTATATGTTTATCCCTTTTTCAGGCTGGGATAGATTATTTACGAAAAAGGAATACCCTAGCCTATTGCAACTAGGAGGTTTCCTCAGACATAGTTTTCTAACTTTTCGGATCTGAGGAACTATTTACGAAAAGGGACCATTGGAGTTTACTTTTCTGCTGTCTTTTCAAACTCTCTAAACATGAAAAGACGTCGAGTTCTTCCTTTGCCAGACTCGTTAAACCTTGATGACAACAGATTCAGTCGTAATGATGCTATTCGAGTTTCTCCTTCCTAGGGCTCATTAAATGTACTAGGATGGATTCGTCCGAAGGACGAACTTATATTACAAGCATATGCTATCCCCTTCAAGCTTGTTTTCAAAAATAATTGGGGTACTCGCCAGAAATGGTGGGGAAAAAATGGGACTACTATCGTCATCGTGTCGGCAGTATGTCGCTCTTGAACATGGCACTTGTCTGCATTCGTGTCGAGTTGGGGACATCTCATCTCGTTTTTTGCTTACCTCCGTGGGTTTGGGTAATCCATTTTGAGCTCTCATCTGCTCTTTGCCTCGTCATCATGACCTCTAATCTGTTGATGTCAAATACTGCGAAATCCACTATCGTGCCGCCGATATGTTCAAGAGAAGTTGACCTCTGCAGTTAGAACCTTCCTCTAATTCTCATCTGATCTTCATTCACAAAGACATTATGTTCCTCTGTATCATGTCGATGATGTGGGAAACACTATGGCCCACCTTCGATCAAGGTCACTTCCTGTCGACTTCAGCTCATTATCCAGGAAGTTGATCTAGAGACTCCCTTCTGGTACCTTGGAGCCTACATGCCTCAATGGCAGGTTCTTCGCATTCGACGCAAGGCTTTCATCATTGGCCTTCGATCAGATGATTCCATGAGTGTTCGACGCTAGCTCACTGATTCACATACCATGGATTGCACCTGTAGTACCTTGAGGACCATTTTCATTATTGGTGGTTCCTCTCGCATCTGTTAATGGCTTTCATCATTGGCTGGTAATCAGACGATGTTATTGCATGTTCGACTTCAGCTCACATATTCACATGCTTGGAATTGTACTCTGTTCGGGTCGGGATGAAGCGCAAGACCCTGGATTTTGTCTATTGGAATCCAAGCTGTGATTTTGTGGATTATTATTAGTTACATGACTCATTCATTGGATGGCTGCGACCATACCTGGGTATATTTATCGATCCTCACTGGATCGCTGCGTCCATACCCTGGATCTTGATTATTGTATACTCTATTATGGATGGTTGTGCCCATACCGCATATATCATGTATTTGAGATATCAGTTGTACTTCTCTACGCAGGTTTTTCGATGGCAGTGTTTTCAGTTGGACACATTCTCGTAAAGCATTTCACCCCTCTCTCTCTTTCGGGCCTCATGCTTTAGGGGGCATCTGTTACACATCAATTTGTCACCGTCCCTACAATTCCCCATCCCGCACATTGGAGGGCTTATTTCGTGACCTGTGAGCAATGACATGATCTGAAAACACCTTCATGGCATTCCCCTAGACATGGAATTTCATTCCCCTGAAGACATCTCCTTGTGAAAAACCCTAAAAATAGCCTTTTCATCATTGGTGCGACTAGCCAGTTTTATACCCGCGCCAATGGGGGAAATCCTTCAAAGAGGGCACGCCAATTGGCGCTCTGTCCCAGAGTCACACTCATTCCAGGCTTAATAAATGGTGTTTTAAAAAAAATAAATGGCGGAATATTCACTCCAACCAATTCCTGAACTAGTCTCCAAATTGAGTTGGGAGGTTGGCTCCGGATCTCCATGTAGAGGAAGTAGTTTTCCACCTCTCATGGAAGCTTCTTTGAGGATAGGGCCAATCCCATGATTGTAGGGATCCCAACTCCCCTTCCTCCATCTATATAAGCTTTCCTTTTCCCTTTGCAAGCTAGTCTCCAAGAGCCTTCATAGCCTAAAGAATGCTACAATAGCCCTCATAGATCCAAATCGAGCAAGGAGATTGACGATCGAAGAGAAAGGCTTGTCCCTATTCCCGAAAATCTTTACCGAGACGTATTCATCTAACGACCCGCCAAAGGAGGATTTCAGCATCAGAGCTAGGTTGTATCATCCTTTTTTTCATTAATATAAGTGACTACGATTATAGTTCCACTCGTATTATTCATGATTCTTTATGAGTTGTGTCCTCTCTGACTGACACATAATTGCAATCATTTGGTTTTACGCTTGTATGTTCGTCGTGTTTCTTGTATGTGTAGGTGTTCAATTGTGTCAAGTGGTAGAATTGTGACCTGTCGGAGCAAGGGATCGAGAGCACTATCCTCTCCGCAACTACAACAGCGTTGGACTCAAGGTATGCCTCGTATCGCACTTTGGTTTTTGCAATTAGGAGCTTGCCTTGTAGCGTGATTTGATTGTTGCTAGACCCGGTCTGGGCTAGTAGGGATCGCCTCTGTCCGCAAATGGGATTTACCTCTACAACACTCTGGAATGCATGCTTATGAGGAAAAAACGCGCATAGAAGGCGCTTTTCTCGAAGGATAATGTGTGCAAATAAAATTTTAGGACTATTTTAAATTTGATTTTCCTCAAACCTTAGAGATTTTAAATACTTTCTAGATTCTGTAATGTCTTCCTCCCATATAAATCCTTTGGCTTGAAATTAATTAATGTCATTTTCTACTGTATGATTTTCTAGTGTTAACAGTTTCTGAGATAGATTATAGCTTCGTTTCTGTACCATGTGTAGAGAGAGCGAGAGAGAGAGAGACCTGCGTGAAGCATTTGAATTGAAAACACCCTGCACTGTTTCCAAGAATGGTCATGGCCTAACAGATCCCTGTAAGAAAATAAATATGAGGTGGGAATGTCCCATGCTCGTGATGTTGTGGCTAGTTAAACAAAATTGATAGATATATGTTCTGTCATGCCACTACTATGGTAGTGATACTAGCGATTGTTGACGACGACTACTGATGCCCTCAGGGGAATTTTTTTCTTCGAAAATAGGTGGGATGTGGTACCCATATGCATAAACCTGGTATGGCATATAGCTGCACATTGTATGCATAGGTGCTAGCTAGGACCTTCCCGTGTAAGCATTTTTGATAGGTATGCTTATGGAGGCACGGGTCTTCGACAGATTTGATCAAAGTGCAATGGTTGTAAGGTAAAATACCATCTTGAAATGAGAGCTTTTTCCGTAGTTGAATTTCAGGAGGATCGATGACATCTGTGGACAATGATGTCTCCCACAGTGCCACCTGAGGATGCCCCTTGTATGGAGGGGTGATCCAAGGTACGTCTTCCCTTTTGGAAAAGAGGCGTTGAGGTCAGAAGAAGGGAAGCCTCAACCGAACGATGGATTGCTGACCTAAGGGGTTAGGGACTTGGATGTGATGGGTTTAACATAGGCATGTTGGTAAGTGGTGACTGAAAACTGATGATCACATTTCAGTGGCCCGAGGTCAAAGTATACTTAAGCCGCTTGGTGGCAGTAATAGTTATTTCTGAAGGGGAAATCTCTAGAGTTGGTAGGACTTCCAAGGCAAGTGTAAAACGGCTATGAGCATCATGATGGTTTGTGTGTGGGGGTGAAATAATCTGACCAATGGTGTGCAGTGATTGATGCCATGGGAGAAAATATGAGATGAGAGGGTGAAGGGACATAGTGCATCATTTGCGATCTCTTTACACTTACCAAAACATTAAAATAATGGGGTTTGGTTTGTACAAAACATAGAGATGGGTACCCCAAAACCTGAAAATGTTCACTCACTGATGTTGTGAGGAAGGTATTTTGCTGGGGGTGGGGGTCCCATTGGTTGGTATCATGTGTCGGATTGATGAAGCAGATGAAAAAGTATCACATATGGGATTATGTTGGTGGAGGTATGGTGGGCCAAATGCGAGGCGTAGTGGTGCGATTTTGATATTCTTGTACAACCTAGTCGTCCGGGAAGAGTTTTTCAGATTATATGGTAAACTTGGCCTTATGCATGATGAATCGATGGGCATGAGGTGCTTCCCCGGCTAGAGTGGTATGGCCACGGTGTCACTTTTGTTGTGATATGGTCTATTGTTGGTGACGAGTGCCATGGAGGGGAGGCTCTATCAACCAACAAGGATGTTTATCATGTGCAGGGTACGGTGATGATGAACACAGTCATATATGAGGACCCTATGGTTGATTTATCATGTAGAAATGATGTCAGGATATGCAGATTTGACTGGGACTCTATCATGATGGGGGTAGAATGATATCTGCTCTGGGACTTTCAGTAGATGGTGCTATGAATGGTTTTGCAAGACTTTTCCTGCAAAAAAGAACTACCTCAAGTGAAATCATCTTCTTTATCAAAATATTATTGAAATTCATGGGATTTAAAAAAAGAAGATGAGAGAGGGCATACTTCTTAGCACTGAAAATTTAATTTTTTGGGAGTGAAATTGTGTGGCATCGCCTTTGACCCCTTGGGACTTGTTGCTTAGCTCATATTTTTTATTTTAGTTGGGGTTACCCCCATATTGAAATCATGGGGGGTGTGTCCGGATACTACCCCCTATCTAGGATCTCCCCAAATACATATTACTGCTACCTAGGTGACCTTAGGTCAAATACCCGACCAAGCCATCTGCAATAATCGATGCACTTGATAACTCAAGAGGATGAGGCAACTAGATTCCCTTGTCCCTGGTTGGTGTATGGTGGCATGGGTGGTGGAGAGACAAATGGTTGTCTTTCTGGTGACTATCATTCCTCCTGCATGTACAGGATGAAATGAGTTTCATCTCCTGCATACTGGTTGGAAGGATCCTCTTGATAGGATCACTCGATGGCATATAAGGCGTACCTATATCACGGGATTTCTCGGCAGCTATAGGTATAGTGCCCATAGATGTGACAGATACTGCATACGTGATCGGTACGCAATGCTCTGCCTTTACCTTTGGTGGGAGGTTCCTTTTTACAGGAATGCGGCATCGCGATTTCTGTCTCAGATCCAAGGAGTGGTTTTAATTCATCCGGATCTAGACAACTATGGGTAGGGTGACCTATTACGTCGCATATGGTGCAGACTGGTGATTCCTATTGTATGGAAGGGGTCACCATATTCTTTCCTCTCTTCTCGGTTTTCTTGGTCATGATCACCATTTTTGCAATGGGAACTTCCTTTGAAGGAGTGGTCTCGATTGTTTCTTGGATGGGTAGGGGCTCCTCGGGATAGAGGGGCTTCAACCCTGTGGAAGTAATGTGGGTGGCTCCTGTTCTTGTTGGGGGAATGAGGTACCAAACTGGGAATTCCAATGATATGTTGGGTAATACCAGTGTTGCTAAAACCATTTGGGAGACAAAGCCAACTTGGGGGTAAAGGAAAGGGGTTTGGGAGGCGGTGTAAGCTAGAGAGGTGTTGTGGCTGATGCCTCAGTGTCATTACTTCTTGAGTCCATGTCCTGAAAAGCCTTGGTGCTTGATGTGGACATCATGGAAACCGAAGGCACTATGAAATCAGGTGATGCCTCAGGGATAATGGGAGGATCTCCTAGGAATGACCCTAGAACAGATGACGGTTTGAATTGGCCAGGGCCATATTCTTGGTACCGTGAAAGACCATCTAAGACTGTATCTACATAGGGTTGAATTACATCAGTGTTTCTTAGGGGACGCTTCTTGCTATGCGTCACTTGGTCTACAGTAATGATGTTGTCCTCGTGGGAGAACATCATAATGTGGAAGACGGAGGAGGCTATAGAGGACATGCTGTACATATAACTATGCCCAAGGAGTATGTTGTAATACAAGTGAGCGTCCAAGACTTTAATGTCTATGTGGACCTCCTTGCTGGCTAAACAGAATGGGATGTTTTGGTAGAGGCCAATGGGAGTCGAAGGAAGACCATCATATGTGTTAGCACTCAAATCTACCTCAGGCTGAAATGAAGTAAAACTCAAGGCTACATCAAACCACGCTCAGCCTCGTAGCTAGCCCTACGAGGACAGGAGAGGGCTCTCTCCGTCAATCTCGAGAAAATAAGCAAGTAGGATGCGAGATGACTTACAATAAGAACTGATTTTAGGCTAGTAAAGAGATAAGAATGTTTGTTTTTTGGTTTTTTGGGTTTTCGCTGGAGTAATGGGAAAACAAATTTTGGGTCCGGGGATAAGGTCAAACCTTTGCAGAGTTCAAGCTGGGGCGAGGTAGGTGAATGATCTTGATGCTTTAAATTGGATATATGAACAGATTAGACCGACGAGGAGCTGAAGAGGGCAAAGAAGAACTTGGATCCTCTCCAAACAGCTGAAAACATATAGAACTAACTGAATTCAAAGGCCAAGCACCGTAAACAATGGATTCAACCTTATTCACTCATTCAATTTAGTTCAGAAGCATAATGAAAGGATGGCATACATTAAACATGAAGAAACTTACAGTAAACAAAGAAGAAACACCATCAAGAACAGAACACCACAAGGATCCCAACAAGTGCCGCAAAACCCCCGATCTTTCCTTAGCCAAAATATGAAAAGTATGTACAATAGTATCAAAAGTATCCCAAGAGTCCAACCTCTCCAACCTCTGAAAATGATTGAGAAATTACAATATATAGATCACTCTAACACCTTTCCCCACCTCTAGGGGTCGAATTCCCTCTGCAGGGATCAGTTTCAACCAATTCTAATCATGGAACTACAATCTAGGCAGCTAACAACTTGCCTCTAAAAGAGTGGAAACTGATCCATTACATGATTTTTTACTCATTTGAGAGTGAATCTTCTAGAAGAGATAACAATAAGCCAAAGTTACATGTACAACATGAATTTACATCATAAAAACCCAAAAATTCTATCCACAAGCAAAACTGGTCCATACTAGGCGAAAAACTGAGCTGGCAGCTGAAAATTCAGGAAAAATTTCAAGTGGGTCGCTCCTGAGGCGAGTGGGTCGCTCATGTTCCAGCCTGATTTTGAGGTACTTCCCGGCATCCAAATTGAGCTCATGATAGCTCGTTGGAAAGCCCTGTATGTCTACTTTCCAACCCAAGTGGAATTTCTGAATTTGAAGCTAATTTGACCCTCCAAAACCTCATTCGCCCAGAGGTACTTCCTGCTGGTGCAAAAGGTGGCAGCAAGGTGGTTTTCATGGTGTTTTTGAGCTTTTTGACTACCCATATTTTGATGAAATGCTAAGTTGACTTCAGAGGATGCATAATTAACCGTGAAAAATCCAAAAATGTAAAAATTTTCTCCAGCAAGTGTCCCAAAAAAAAGTGAGCGCATGAGCGCGCGACCCACTTAACTTCAAAACCTGTTTTTTGACCCAAAAATTTGAAAATGACAAAATTTTCTCCGAATTTGCCCAAATTCAGAGTGGAGATCCTCCATCATGTGTCCTACCCAGTCAATGAAGCCTCAGCCAAAATCCGAAGTGGATTAGGCCTTTTCCGCCGTCTAAGTGCTTTGCGCAACCTCCTTTTCATGATCTTCATTCTCGCTTTGCAGACATACATGCGAGCCCAATAATGGCCTTTCATGTGACGAAGCATGTCTTTGTCTCGATTGGCCTTCGCCAACAATTTCTCCAGATGGATGTTCACATGTGTGAGTACAGTATCTCTGTCAGCTGGTGTCATGTCACTGGGTCTCTTTCGATTCCATTGTCGGTCCTCACGGATTCGATGCAACTCATAGTATGTGAGCTCATCCTCAAGCTGTTTGTTGCGCTGCTCCACATAGTTAATCACCCATTGAGCCTTCTGCAATTGATCTCTCAGCTGGTCATTCTCGGCCCTCTGCTCCTGGATGACTTCCCTCAGTTTCGAGCTGGGAGAACTCGCATCAACATCAATGACTGTGAAATCTGTGTCCCGGCCTCCTGATGGGCCCTCATCATGCATGGGCCTCTTGCCCCTGTCCTGTACCTGTACCTGCACTGAAGAATAAGGCGAGACCCCTTCCACATCATGTGGAGATAATACTCGCCGTAATGCCGCAACAAGTGCCCCGCCCGCCGAGCATGTTCCAATCAAAGGAGTGCCGATATGCCCAACCTCAAGTATGTCCTACCGGTGCTGCCTTCCCGCATCATGAACCTGCTTCCCGAGAAGAAATTTCGTGTACCTGGAAAGTTCTAGAAATGAAATCCTCCCCAAGTGATGCCTCGCTCTCGCTAATCGATGACACCATGATCTTTTGATCAAGGCGAAATGGATATATACTCGTACCGTCGTGACCGGGGCTCGCCCTTCGTACAAACATCACCATCCTCTCTATGTTGTGGTATATGAAATATGGAATATTCATCATACGTACCCTTGTGAAGTGCATCAACAAATGAATATGGTACGCAAAAAGACGAGCATACCTGCCCTCACAACTAAAATACTGAATGATGAGCTTCATCAGCGGTGCATACTCATCTCTCAAGAATCTGAATGGAAAAACTCTGCTCAAGTAAATCGACATTCAAATACTAGCGGTATGGCTCATAGTGACTTAAATGCCGCTTTGTCTATTCTCAATATGTTAGGTATGCCAGTGGCTTGAGCAATAGTCAAAGGCGAAACAATGAAATCAACCCCAGCAAGGTTTACCCGATTACCCCGTAAATGAAGAACAAACAAACGTGCTAATTCACGATGAGGCCAGGTTTGCACAACCATCTCACAAAATCTGAAACATGACAAGAATCGAAAACAATCCATAGCTAATGGACATGCCTGCAACCGAGCCAAAGAGGTAGGCTCCTCTCTGCGATGATCACCACTTCTGTTTTCTCTGCGGGAACTTCGTGGCACATTACCTTCAGCCACCGAGACCAGCTTCACCCTAGTTCATTTCGACTTCCGTTTTCCACATACCGACTAAGCTATCATAATGGGAGCATCGATATGAAAATGTTAGTAAACAGTTATGATGTGTTTCAACACCCAACAACATTCCCACCGCTAAAACACTATAATGAAACAAACAATGACATATTCTGCCAAGTGGATTGAAAAGAGGTGAAGGTCGAAGAAAGTGAAATGCAAGCGAAATTGTCAGCGGGAGTTGTGCAACCTTTTAATTTTGATAACTATTCAAGTGAGCACAAGATCATATGAATTGCACTCATGAGTGCACAACAACAAAGTTATATGTCATGCGAAATGTAGTAGGTCATGAGAATGTTTTTAATTATTGGGCAAGGAGGTCAATTCGACCACCATAGTCACCATGGAACAAAAGTCTTGAACATGGTAGCGTAATAACAATGACCACAATGGTATAATGGGTGTGAGAATAATGGAGTTTTGATAATATATGCAAGGCTGGATATATCACTGATATAAGATAGGAGACAAACTCATGCAACCATCCATATTCATTTAAAAACCCCTGAAGAACGATATTGCTATGACTGTAGGGTTTAAATCCACCATTTCAAGTGTTTGAAATCATCAATGATGCCACCAACGCATTTAGAAACATTAAGCAATTGCTAAAAACTGCTTTAAGCAAGCCGTTAAAGTATCCTTAGAACAAGACCCAAGCCAAAACCATTTTTCGGACTGCGATTTATATTACCACCGAAAGGGTCGCCGTTCGTGGGTCGTCAATTTGTACTCAACACCTGCCACCATCAAGTGGTCATTACCAGATAGGTCGCTGCTACCAAGTGGGTCGTCAACTCCAAGACCGGCTCACTACAGCCAAACGTAACTACACTTCTCCAACTCAAATATCGTGATTGCGAGATTGGTGCAAATGAAATTGGTTTGGCTTTTATATATGATGCAAATATCCTCCACAATCAGATTTGATTCAAATCTAATTGAAAACCCATATTACAATGTTTTTGTAATTTCACATTTGGCTTTTTAAATACAATCTTCTTTTGGCTTTTCTGAACTCGATTTTGATGATTTTGCTGTCTTCTTGCAGGGATATGGCAATTTAGCTAAGGAAAAGACCAGAGGTCTGCTTTGAAATTTTCTTCTTGGTGGAATAAGTACAATTTATTACAAAAATAATAATGAACAATTTCTAGTTCCAAAACAGAGTTTTGGACTAGAAATGTTTTTTTTTTTAAATGCTGATGATAATAAAACAAAAATAAAAAATGCGGAACCTTCCTCACCCTGCAGGCTTTATGACTGGTATACAAATGACTCAAAAAACCCTAGACACTAGGACCAAAGACACTTATTGACATTTTAATGACCATATATGAAATAACAATGACTTTGAGTGATTTTTTTTTTTTTTGAGGAAATTTTTAAGATAGCACTGCAGGTGTAAATATGAGGAAACATAAGACAACAGACCCCTTCGTCAGTCCATGGCATGCTCCTAGTGAAATGCAACGAAGTGGAACAAGCGAGACACCTAAGAATGAATATGCAAAGACGAAATGATCACTGACGGAGGGCTGTAAGGGCCGACTCTAACATTGGCTCCAATGGGGATGGTGGCTCCATGGAGATGCCAAGAACGGCAGATCTCTGGGGAGCCAGACAGTGCCTTTCATCCATTGGGCGATGGAATCATTATTTCAACTGATAAAACAAACTTTGGACAATTTTATTGACTGCAGATTTGACTAACGACGGACTGCAATTTGACCAAAACTGACATGGCCTAAACTAGAAGACTGATAAAACTTAACTTGACAATTTCAAACCAACCAACCTCTATCTCCAGAATTATAGCCTTCGCTCCGGGCCCCAGACTGAAAATGAGAGATCAGTGCACACTTGCAACGAAACAAAAGTAAAATGATATATACAATGACAATGAGATCAGCAACAAGTACTCAGAAATAATAACGCTTCAGCAACCGACTATTGATCGGTCCTCCAGGACAATCATCTCCATTCATTTCTTTGAGAAGAAATGCATTCTAACCCCGATACGCTGCAATCTTAAAAGGACCCTTCCACAGATTTTCAAATTTGTCGTGCTTTCCCTTATCTTCATTCCGAGCATCCCATTTCAAAACTACCTCATCCAACTGAAACTTATCTGCTTTCGCCTTTCTGTCGTAGATCTTCTTTATGCGCTCCTGCAACTTGAAAGTATTTTGAAATACCTCCTCTCGTGTCTGTTGTAAATGAATCATCTCATTAATCCTCCGCTGCATAGGATCCTCTTCACTTCCAGCCTCCTGAAGCAATCTGACCACCGGGACAGCAAGTGAAGTAGGAAAAACCGTATCCGTCCCATACACCAACTCGAAAGGAGACATACCAATAGACCTTTTCTGACTTACCCTATCAGCCCATAATGCATTCACCAACTTTTTGTGCCAAGCCTTCTTGTTGATTTCCAGCAATTTCTTAATGATATTCACCAAGGATTTATTTGAAGATTCCGCCAAGCCATTCCCTTGCGGATGGTAGGCGGTCGAATGTCCCAAGGTAATATTGTACTTAAAGCAAAAATCAACCATCCTCTTAGACTTAAAGGTTGCCGCATTATCTGTGATTATTTTAGTAGGACACCCAAAGCGTGACAGAATATTGTTTTCAAGGAAAGAGATAATTACCGCATCAGTGGCCTGTCGAGTGGGAATCGCCTCAATCCACTTCGTGAAGTAGTCTGTAGCTGTCAAGATCCATCTATGTTGTCCGGAAGATGCTGGGTGGATTTCCCCGATAAAATCCAATCCCCACTGCTGGAATGGTGCACTAACTTCAATTGGTTTTAGAGGCAAAGGTTGTAGTTTCTGCTTCCCTTCGAAAATTTGACACTCATGACAATTTTTAACAGCCTTAAACACATCAGAAAACAAAGAAGGCCAATAATACCCTGCCCTTAGAATCTTATTCACTGTGGTCTTCCAAAACAAATGACCTCCACAGTCACCTTTGTGAAAATCCTCCAAAACTCTTTGAGCTTCCTCCTCTACCAAACAATTCAACAACATACCTCCAGGGTCTTTCCAATATAATGCAGAATTCAGAATGCAGAATTTAGCAGCTCTTAACTTCAATGTTCTACTCTTATTTCTAGGCATCCTGGGCGGTGTAGACAAATTCTGAAGCACGTATAAAATGTCATCATACCAAGGAGAAGAAACAAAAATATCGGATACCTGAACAGACGCACTTTCCTCATCTTCATCAGACATGGCAGCAATCAGATTTATGTCTAGAGCATGCAGATTTGTTTCAGCCATGAGCTTGGCGAGTCTTTGTCCTTTGATCAGCTTGGTTGGTTTAATCTCCACATCGTATTCTAACAACGCAGAGATCCACTTACCTCTTCTTCCCTCTGGATCTGCCTGTACCAAAACATCCTTAACTGCTGCGTTAGGAACGTATGCTGTAATGTGGGAATGCAATATGTACACACGGAAATCCTTCAGGGCTTTTACAAGCGCAAGTTCTTGTTTCTCAATGATATTATACTTCAATGCTCCATCTCTCATGA